>CAVMIK010000102.1:0-130705 GCA_963681545.1 Germaria angustata
TATTACTATTACTATTACTATTACTATTACTATTACTATTACTATTACTATTACTATTACTATTACTATTACTATTACTATTACTATTACTATTACTATTACTATTACTATTACTATTACTATTACTATTACTATTACTATTACTATTACTATTACTATTACTATTACTATTACTATTACTATTACTATTACTATTACTATTACTATTACTATTACTATTACTATTACTATTACTATTACTATTACTATTACTATTACTATTACTATTACTATTACTATTACTATTACTATTACTATTACTATTACTATTACTATTACTATTACTATTACTATTACTATTACTATTACTATTACTATTACTATTACTATTACTATTACTATTACTATTACTATTACTATTACTATTACTATTACTATTACTATTACTATTACTATTACTATTACTATTACTATTACTATTACTATTACTATTACTATTACTATTACTATTACTATTACTATTACTATTACTATTACTATTACTATTACTATTACTATTACTATTACTATTACTATTACTATTACTATTACTATTACTATTACTATTACTATTACTATTACTATTACTATTACTATTACTATTACTATTACTATTACTATTACTATTACTATTACTATTACTATTACTATTACTATTACTATTACTATTACTATTACTATTACTATTACTATTACTATTACTATTACTATTACTATTACTATTACTATTACTATTACTATTACTATTACTATTACTATTACTATTACTATTACTATTACTATTACTATTACTATTACTATTACTATTACTATTACTATTACTATTACTATTACTATTACTATTACTATTACTATTACTATTACTATTACTATTACTATTACTATTACTATTACTATTACTATTACTATTACTATTACTATTACTATTACTATTACTATTACTATTACTATTACTATTACTATTACTATTACTATTACTATTACTATTACTATTACTATTACTATTACTATTACTATTACTATTACTATTACTATTACTATTACTATTACTATTACTATTACTATTACTATTACTATTACTATTACTATTACTATTACTATTACTATTACTATTACTATTACTATTACTATTACTATTACTATTACTATTACTATTACTATTACTATTACTATTACTATTACTATTACTATTACTATTACTATTACTATTACTATTACTATTACTATTACTATTACTATTACTATTACTATTACTATTACTATTACTATTACTATTACTATTACTATTACTATTACTATTACTATTACTATTACTATTACTATTACTATTACTATTACTATTACTATTACTATTACTATTACTATTACTATTACTATTACTATTACTATTACTATTACTATTACTATTACTATTACTATTACTATTACTATTACTATTACTATTACTATTACTATTACTATTACTATTACTATTACTATTACTATTACTATTACTATTACTATTACTATTACTATTACTATTACTATTACTATTACTATTACTATTACTATTACTATTACTATTACTATTACTATTACTATTACTATTACTATTACTATTACTATTACTATTACTATTACTATTACTATTACTATTACTATTACTATTACTATTACTATTACTATTACTATTACTATTACTATTACTATTACTATTACTATTACTATTACTATTACTATTACTATTACTATTACTATTACTATTACTATTACTATTACTATTACTATTACTATTACTATTACTATTACTATTACTATTACTATTACTATTACTATTACTATGCTTGAGGATGAATCGGGAACGACCGCAATATGGGCTCCAGCCTCCAGCAATATACAACCGAAGGCCGACGGAAGAGGAAACGGAGTCGTATGGATGCAAGTTAGAAATATAACGATAATAAGCTGTTATCTCACTCCAAGTGATAGCATCGACGAGTTCAACAGGAAGCTCGATAGTATTGAAGACATCATACTGGACAAGGACGGACACCTCATAGTTGCCGGGGATTTTAACTCGCAAGCAGTAGAATGGGGAATGCAAAGAACTAACTCGAGAGGCAGGAAAATTTTGGAAATGGCAGCTAGAACAGGACTAACGATTGCAAATGTAGGAAACGTGCCCACGTTTAGACGTCCTGGGTGTGAAGGCACCATACCCGACATAACTCTGGTATCTGATAGACTCGCAAGCAAGCTGGAGAACTGGAGAGTCCTAGAAATATACACGGGAAGTGACCACCAGTACATCTCGTACTCACTGAAAAGCAGAGATACAATAACGCCAAGGGATACAAACTCTTCCACCCGTAAGTGGAATGTGAATAAGTTAAACCCTGATGTACTTACGGCAGAGGTCGACCGACAAACCAATGTAGTAGAAATTGATGGAGATGCAGATGCCATTGTGAAACTTACCATGCGCATCATTACGACGGCATGCAATAAAGCTATGCCAAAGATGAAGAAACCAAAGAATAAAATGGCAGTGCACTGGTGGAACGATGAAATAAATGAACTTAGACGAAACTGCTTACGTCAAAGGCGTAAATATACAAGGGCCAAACGCAGAGGCGATGCGGAAACAGAGCAAATGGAGTACAAGGAAGCAAAGAAACAACTCCAGAGCGCCATTAACAAAAGTAAAAAAGAAAAATGGGAGGAACTAAGAGTTGATATTAATCGAAACCCCTGGGGACTCGGCTATAAGGTTGTCATGAAGAAACTAGGCAAGAAGAATACCGTGGAAAATATGAATGAGACAACTATGTTAAATATAGTGGAAACGCTCTTTCCCAAACACGAAATGAGGGCAGATGAAGAAGAAGATAGATTAAATATGAATGTCCCGTTATTTACACAGGAAGAGCTCCAAATAGCTGCTCGTAACCTAAAGAATAACAAAGCACCAGGTCCCGATGGAGTTCCATCAGAAGTCTTGAAAGAAATAGCGCAAAACAACCCCCAGATGTTGCTGAAAATGTATAATAGCTGCCTAGAAGAAGGAGTGTTCCCAAATATTTGGAAAAAACAGAGCCTTGTACTAATCAGCAAAGGAAAAGGAGATCCAGAATTACCATCTTCATACAGACCACTATGCATGCTAGATACAGCAGGCAAATTATTAGAACGACTGTTAAAGCCTCGAATTGAAAAAGCTATTCAAGCAGCAGGTAGCTTATCGAAGAGACAACATGGATTCCGCCCAAGAAAATCCACAATAGGAGCCCTTAAAGACGTAGTAGACGCAGTTGAAGCTACACAACTGAGAAATCATTACTCCAGACCATTAGTCCTCTTAGCCACCTTAGACGTAAAGAATGCGTTTAACAGCCTTAGATGGACAGACGTATTGCACGCTCTTAAGACTAACTTCAATTTACCTGAATACCTAATGAAAATAATAAGGAACTACCTTAAAGACAGAGTATTAATATATAATACGAACACAGGCAAGAGAAAAATGAAGATAACCTCAGGAGCAGCGCAGGGCTCTATATTAGGACCTGACCTATGGAATGCCAGCTACGATGGAATTTTTAAACAAGAAATGCCTGAAGGAACATTTTTAGTGGGCTATGCGGACGACATTGCAGCTGTTATCACAGCGAGAAATACGGAAGAAGCTCAGCGCAGGTTGCGACAAGTGATGTTAAGAACCAGGAGTTGGTTAGACGCACACGGGCTACAACTCGCAATGCACAAAACAGAGCTGCTACTACTCACTAGACGTCATATCCCTCTTGAGGTTAACATGCATATAGACGAAATAGTATTGCACACTATTAAATGTATCAATTACCTGGGAGTCAGGTTGGATTCAAAGCTGACTTACTCACAACAGATCCAACATGCAATACAAAAAGCAGCAAAAATAACAATGCAGCTGAGCCGATTAATGGTAAACATCGGGGGTCCACTTCCGAGCAAAAGAAAGCTGCTAATGGAGGCCTGCAACAGCATTCTTTTATACGGCAGCGAAATATGGGCTCAGGTATTAGAAAAAGAAAACAGAGCGAAAAAACTCCTCGCAGTACAAAGAATAGCAGCTTTGCGGGTCTCATCAGCATACCGAACGGTGTCTGCACCCGCCGTTTTCGTTATAGCAGCAATGAAACCCATAGACTTACAAGCTGTCGAACGGATGAATATCTATAACGCCAAAATAAACAACACCCAACCAAAGGAAGAGATAGAGGCCATAAAGCAGGAAACTACTGCCAAATGGAAAACGCGATGGGAAAATGAAACCCGTGGACGGTGGACTTTCAAATTAATTCCCAATATTACAAAATGGACAAACAGAAAAACCGGAGAAATAAATTATTACATAACGCAGATGTTGTCTGGGCACGGATATTTCCGCAAGTACCTACACAAAATGGGTAAGTGCAGCACACCATTCTGCATCTATGAGGAAGAAGAGATAATAGATGACGCTGAACATACGTTCTTTAAATGTAGCTATTGGATGGATTGTCGCACTCAACTAGAAGACCATATTGGCGAATTAACAGCCGAAACTATCATTGACAAAATGATGAGCAGCGAAGAAAACTGGAAGGCAATCGCACGATACATCGAACACGTTCTCCGCTCAAAAAAGCGTGATTTAGACGCAGCCTAAAACACGGCAATAAGCATTAAATTGGAGCAAGACCATCGGAAGGGGGGCCTAGACGTGGGCCATAAAAGAAGAGGTGTGCACATAAGCGTACATAACAAAGGGATCCACCTGGAAGTAATGCTAAGGCGGTGCCCAGGTGGGCAACACATCCCAAGCTTGACAAGGTGGGTTTTTAGCCGGTAACCAATACAAGGAGTCCGGCATACGGCGTGGATGACGATTCACGTAACATGCATAAAGCATTTTCCCATCCTACCCCAAAAAAAAAAAAAAAAAAAAAAAAAAATAACTATTACTATTACTATTACTATTACTATTACTATTACTATTACTATTACTATTACTATTACTATTACTATTACTATTACTATTACTATTACTATTACTATTACTATTACTATTACTATTACTATTACTATTACTATTACTATTACTATTACTATTACTATTACTATTACTATTACTATTACTATTACTATTACTATTACTATTACTATTACTATTACTATTACTATTACTATTACTATTACTATTACTATTACTATTACTATTACTATTACTATTACTATTACTATTACTATTACTATTACTATTACTATTACTATTACTATTACTATTACTATTACTATTACTATTACTATTACTATTACTATTACTATTACTATTACTATTACTATTACTATTACTATTACTATTACTATTACTATTACTATTACTATTACTATTACTATTACTATTACTATTACTATTACTATTACTATTACTATTACTATTACTATTACTATTACTATTACTATTACTATTACTATTACTATTACTATTACTATTACTATTACTATTACTATTACTATTACTATTACTATTACTATTACTATTACTATTACTATTACTATTACTATTACTATTACTATTACTATTACTATTACTATTACTATTACTATTACTATTACTATTACTATTACTATTACTATTACTATTACTATTACTATTACTATTACTATTACTATTACTATTACTATTACTATTACTATTACTATTACTATTACTATTACTATTACTATTACTATTACTATTACTATTACTATTACTATTACTATTACTATTACTATTACTATTACTATTACTATTACTATTACTATTACTATTACTATTACTATTACTATTACTATTACTATTACTATTACTATTACTATTACTATTACTATTACTATTACTATTACTATTACTATTACTATTACTATTACTATTACTATTACTATTACTATTACTATTACTATTACTATTACTATTACTATTACTATTACTATTACTATTACTATTACTATTACTATTACTATTACTATTACTATTACTATTACTATTACTATTACTATTACTATTACTATTACTATTACTATTACTATTACTATTACTATTACTATTACTATTACTATTACTATTACTATTACTATTACTATTACTATTACTATTACTATTACTATTACTATTACTATTACTATTACTATTACTATTACTATTACTATTACTATTACTATTACTATTACTATTACTATTACTATTACTATTACTATTACTATTACTATTACTATTACTATTACTATTACTATTACTATTACTATTACTATTACTATTACTATTACTATTACTATTACTATTACTATTACTATTACTATTACTATTACTATTACTATTACTATTACTATTACTATTACTATTACTATTACTATTACTATTACTATTACTATTACTATTACTATTACTATTACTATTACTATTACTATTACTATTACTATTACTATTACTATTACTATTACTATTACTATTACTATTACTATTACTATTACTATTACTATTACTATTACTATTACTATTACTATTACTATTACTATTACTATTACTATTACTATTACTATTACTATTACTATTACTATTACTATTACTATTACTATTACTATTACTATTACTATTACTATTACTATTACTATTACTATTACTATTACTATTACTATTACTATTACTATTACTATTACTATTACTATTACTATTACTATTACTATTACTATTACTATTACTATTACTATTACTATTACTATTACTATTACTATTACTATTACTATTACTATTACTATTACTATTACTATTACTATTACTATTACTATTACTATTACTATTACTATTACTATTACTATTACTATTACTATTACTATTACTATTACTATTACTATTACTATTACTATTACTATTACTATTACTATTACTATTACTATTACTATTACTATTACTATTACTATTACTATTACTATTACTATTACTATTACTATTACTATTACTATTACTATTACTATTACTATTACTATTACTATTACTATTACTATTACTATTACTATTACTATTACTATTACTATTACTATTACTATTACTATTACTATTACTATTACTATTACTATTACTATTACTATTACTATTACTATTACTATTACTATTACTATTACTATTACTATTACTATTACTATTACTATTACTATTACTATTACTATTACTATTACTATTACTATTACTATTACTATTACTATTACTATTACTATTACTATTACTATTACTATTACTATTACTATTACTATTACTATTACTATTACTATTACTATTACTATTACTATTACTATTACTATTACTATTACTATTACTATTACTATTACTATTACTATTACTATTACTATTACTATTACTATTACTATTACTATTACTATTACTATTACTATTACTATTACTATTACTATTACTATTACTATTACTATTACTATTACTATTACTATTACTATTACTATTACTATTACTATTACTATTACTATTACTATTACTATTACTATTACTATTACTATTACTATTACTATTACTATTACTATTACTATTACTATTACTATTACTATTACTATTACTATTACTATTACTATTACTATTACTATTACTATTACTATTACTATTACTATTACTATTACTATTACTATTACTATTACTATTACTATTACTATTACTATTACTATTACTATTACTATTACTATTACTATTACTATTACTATTACTATTACTATTACTATTACTATTACTATTACTATTACTATTACTATTACTATTACTATTACTATTACTATTACTATTACTATTACTATTACTATTACTATTACTATTACTATTACTATTACTATTACTATTACTATTACTATTACTATTACTATTACTATTACTATTACTATTACTATTACTATTACTATTACTATTACTATTACTATTACTATTACTATTACTATTACTATTACTATTACTATTACTATTACTATTACTATTACTATTACTATTACTATTACTATTACTATTACTATTACTATTACTATTACTATTACTATTACTATTACTATTACTATTACTATTACTATTACTATTACTATTACTATTACTATTACTATTACTATTACTATTACTATTACTATTACTATTACTATTACTATTACTATTACTATTACTATTACTATTACTATTACTATTACTATTACTATTACTATTACTATTACTATTACTATTACTATTACTATTACTATTACTATTACTATTACTATTACTATTACTATTACTATTACTATTACTATTACTATTACTATTACTATTACTATTACTATTACTATTACTATTACTATTACTATTACTATTACTATTACTATTACTATTACTATTACTATTACTATTACTATTACTATTACTATTACTATTACTATTACTATTACTATTACTATTACTATTACTATTACTATTACTATTACTATTACTATTACTATTACTATTACTATTACTATTACTATTACTATTACTATTACTATTACTATTACTATTACTATTACTATTACTATTACTATTACTATTACTATTACTATTACTATTACTATTACTATTACTATTACTATTACTATTACTATTACTATTACTATTACTATTACTATTACTATTACTATTACTATTACTATTACTATTACTATTACTATTACTATTACTATTACTATTACTATTACTATTACTATTACTATTACTATTACTATTACTATTACTATTACTATTACTATTACTATTACTATTACTATTACTATTACTATTACTATTACTATTACTATTACTATTACTATTACTATTACTATTACTATTACTATTACTATTACTATTACTATTACTATTACTATTACTATTACTATTACTATTACTATTACTATTACTATTACTATTACTATTACTATTACTATTACTATTACTATTACTATTACTATTACTATTACTATTACTATTACTATTACTATTACTATTACTATTACTATTACTATTACTATTACTATTACTATTACTATTACTATTACTATTACTATTACTATTACTATTACTATTACTATTACTATTACTATTACTATTACTATTACTATTACTATTACTATTACTATTACTATTACTATTACTATTACTATTACTATTACTATTACTATTACTATTACTATTACTATTACTATTACTATTACTATTACTATTACTATTACTATTACTATTACTATTACTATTACTATTACTATTACTATTACTATTACTATTACTATTACTATTACTATTACTATTACTATTACTATTACTATTACTATTACTATTACTATTACTATTACTATTACTATTACTATTACTATTACTATTACTATTACTATTACTATTACTATTACTATTACTATTACTATTACTATTACTATTACTATTACTATTACTATTACTATTACTATTACTATTACTATTACTATTACTATTACTATTACTATTACTATTACTATTACTATTACTATTACTATTACTATTACTATTACTATTACTATTACTATTACTATTACTATTACTATTACTATTACTATTACTATTACTATTACTATTACTATTACTATTACTATTACTATTACTATTACTATTACTATTACTATTACTATTACTATTACTATTACTATTACTATTACTATTACTATTACTATTACTATTACTATTACTATTACTATTACTATTACTATTACTATTACTATTACTATTACTATTACTATTACTATTACTATTACTATTACTATTACTATTACTATTACTATTACTATTACTATTACTATTACTATTACTATTACTATTACTATTACTATTACTATTACTATTACTATTACTATTACTATTACTATTACTATTACTATTACTATTACTATTACTATTACTATTACTATTACTATTACTATTACTATTACTATTACTATTACTATTACTATTACTATTACTATTACTATTACTATTACTATTACTATTACTATTACTATTACTATTACTATTACTATTACTATTACTATTACTATTACTATTACTATTACTATTACTATTACTATTACTATTACTATTACTATTACTATTACTATTACTATTACTATTACTATTACTATTACTATTACTATTACTATTACTATTACTATTACTATTACTATTACTATTACTATTACTATTACTATTACTATTACTATTACTATTACTATTACTATTACTATTACTATTACTATTACTATTACTATTACTATTACTATTACTATTACTATTACTATTACTATTACTATTACTATTACTATTACTATTACTATTACTATTACTATTACTATTACTATTACTATTACTATTACTATTACTATTACTATTACTATTACTATTACTATTACTATTACTATTACTATTACTATTACTATTACTATTACTATTACTATTACTATTACTATTACTATTACTATTACTATTACTATTACTATTACTATTACTATTACTATTACTATTACTATTACTATTACTATTACTATTACTATTACTATTACTATTACTATTACTATTACTATTACTATTACTATTACTATTACTATTACTATTACTATTACTATTACTATTACTATTACTATTACTATTACTATTACTATTACTATTACTATTACTATTACTATTACTATTACTATTACTATTACTATTACTATTACTATTACTATTACTATTACTATTACTATTACTATTACTATTACTATTACTATTACTATTACTATTACTATTACTATTACTATTACTATTACTATTACTATTACTATTACTATTACTATTACTATTACTATTACTATTACTATTACTATTACTATTACTATTACTATTACTATTACTATTACTATTACTATTACTATTACTATTACTATTACTATTACTATTACTATTACTATTACTATTACTATTACTATTACTATTACTATTACTATTACTATTACTATTACTATTACTATTACTATTACTATTACTATTACTATTACTATTACTATTACTATTACTATTACTATTACTATTACTATTACTATTACTATTACTATTACTATTACTATTACTATTACTATTACTATTACTATTACTATTACTATTACTATTACTATTACTATTACTATTACTATTACTATTACTATTACTATTACTATTACTATTACTATTACTATTACTATTACTATTACTATTACTATTACTATTACTATTACTATTACTATTACTATTACTATTACTATTACTATTACTATTACTATTACTATTACTATTACTATTACTATTACTATTACTATTACTATTACTATTACTATTACTATTACTATTACTATTACTATTACTATTACTATTACTATTACTATTACTATTACTATTACTATTACTATTACTATTACTATTACTATTACTATTACTATTACTATTACTATTACTATTACTATTACTATTACTATTACTATTACTATTACTATTACTATTACTATTACTATTACTATTACTATTACTATTACTATTACTATTACTATTACTATTACTATTACTATTACTATTACTATTACTATTACTATTACTATTACTATTACTATTACTATTACTATTACTATTACTATTACTATTACTATTACTATTACTATTACTATTACTATTACTATTACTATTACTATTACTATTACTATTACTATTACTATTACTATTACTATTACTATTACTATTACTATTACTATTACTATTACTATTACTATTACTATTACTATTACTATTACTATTACTATTACTATTACTATTACTATTACTATTACTATTACTATTACTATTACTATTACTATTACTATTACTATTACTATTACTATTACTATTACTATTACTATTACTATTACTATTACTATTACTATTACTATTACTATTACTATTACTATTACTATTACTATTACTATTACTATTACTATTACTATTACTATTACTATTACTATTACTATTACTATTACTATTACTATTACTATTACTATTACTATTACTATTACTATTACTATTACTATTACTATTACTATTACTATTACTATTACTATTACTATTACTATTACTATTACTATTACTATTACTATTACTATTACTATTACTATTACTATTACTATTACTATTACTATTACTATTACTATTACTATTACTATTACTATTACTATTACTATTACTATTACTATTACTATTACTATTACTATTACTATTACTATTACTATTACTATTACTATTACTATTACTATTACTATTACTATTACTATTACTATTACTATTACTATTACTATTACTATTACTATTACTATTACTATTACTATTACTATTACTATTACTATTACTATTACTATTACTATTACTATTACTATTACTATTACTATTACTATTACTATTACTATTACTATTACTATTACTATTACTATTACTATTACTATTACTATTACTATTACTATTACTATTACTATTACTATTACTATTACTATTACTATTACTATTACTATTACTATTACTATTACTATTACTATTACTATTACTATTACTATTACTATTACTATTACTATTACTATTACTATTACTATTACTATTACTATTACTATTACTATTACTATTACTATTACTATTACTATTACTATTACTATTACTATTACTATTACTATTACTATTACTATTACTATTACTAATATAATAGTAATGATACTCCCATCAGCAAGAACGCGAAGTCCTTGCTGATGGGATACACACGCCCTTCACTGAAGAAGAGCTAAAAATCGCAGCTAGAAGCCTTAAGAGGGGTAAAGCCCCCGGGCCTGACGGAATACCAGCGGAGACACTCATACTTTTAGCCGAAAATCGGCCAGACGCTCTGCTCGAAGTGTATAACGCTTGTATTGCCCAAGGCACTTTTCCCAAAGAGTGGAAAAGACAAAAGCTCATACTGATTAGCAAGGGAAGAGGCGACCAAACGCAACCATCAGCTTACCGCCCTCTATGCATGTTAGATAGCACAGGCAAACTATTGGAGAAGCTTCTGCAACGCAGATTAGCAGAATCCATCGAGGCAGCCGGAGGACTATCGGAGAGGCAGCACGGCTTTCGACCTGGAAGATCGACTCTTGGTGCCATTGAGGATGTAGTGAGAAGTTTTGAAAACGCACAGAACGGACGCTCCTACCCGAAACGTATAATCGTGCGGGAAAGATTCCGCATACCTAGATATCTTATGAGAATTCTCCAGAGCTATCTTAGGGATCGTAAACTTATATACGACACACCAGACGGCCAGATAGTTAGAACGATTACATCGGGGGCAGCCCAGGGATCCGTCCTGGGTCCTGACCTCTGGAATCTAAGCTATGACGAGATATTAGGAATAGATATGCCAGAAGACACACACCTTGTAGGGTACGCGGACGACATAGCGGCGGTCATTTCGGCACGGGACGCGGACGACGCTAGAAGAAAATTGAATCAGGTAATGATAAGGACTCGAGCATGGCTCGAGGACCATGGGCTCGAACTAGCGGTGAACAAAACTGAATTAATCATGATGACGCGAGGGCATATGCCACTAGAAATTAGCATGCAGATAGATGACATGCTCCTGGTGACAAAAAGGGCGATAAAATATCTGGGCGTAAAAATCGATAGTAGGCTCACTTATTGGGCCCAGATAAAACATGCGGCTGCAAAGGCAGCAAAAGTTTCAGGCATGTTGAGCAGGCTAATGGCAAACATTGGCGGGCCCACACAGAGCAAGAGGAGGCTGATTATGGCAACCACAAATTCTATACTGCTATATGGCAGCGAAATTTGGGGAAATGCACTGAGAGCAAAGTCTAAGCGTAAGGCTCTAGAAGAAGTCCAACGCACAGCGGCACTCAGAATCGCCTCAGCCTACCGTACAGTTTCAGGCGCGGCGGTCTTCGTAATAAGTGGAGAGATTCCGGTTGATCTCCTGGCGCGCGAACGGAAAGAGGCATGGGACTCTAGGGGGGCGGAAATTACTATTAGTGCTGCAGAGCGGAGATCTGAAACCATCCAGCGATGGCAAAACAGATGGAACGCAGAAACGTCCGGTAGATGGACGAAGAGGCTCATTCCTAACATAGAAAAGTGGACTCAAAGGAAATTTGGGGAGATTAACTACTTCCTGACCCAGTTCCTTTCAGGTCATGGATACTTCCGGAAGTATCTACATCGTATGGGTAAAACAAGTAATTCCAGTTGCATCTACTGCGATGCAACAAATGACGATGCAGAACACACTTTTTTCAACTGCATCAGATGGAATACTGAGCGAATCGCATTAAGAGAGCAGATTGGCGTTTTCACCCCTGCCAACATAGTTGACAGAATGCTCGAATGCGAAAACACATGGAATGCTGTGAGTAAATACATCGAGTATGTCTTAAGAAGAAAGAAAAGAGACCTCGATGCACGGCAAAATGAGTCCCCATCAACGGAGACTCAGCAAGAATGAGCCAGCAGCATGAAAATGACGGACCCAGACGTGGGTGTTACGAGCAAAGTCCTTCTTAGGAGGATGAAGTTTCTGGGCCTTCTTGAAGTAATGTAGAAAACAGTCCCGGGAGGGCATCCCACCAGAAACGGAGGAGGGAGTTTTTTAGTGGAAACACCACTCAACGCAGTCGACGACGGTCACTGTAAGTGCGAAGGCATTTTCAACCCTACCTCGCCCGTCAAAAAAAAAAAAAAAAAAAAAAAATTACTATTACTATTACTATTACTATTACTATTACTATTACTATTACTATTACTATTACTATTACTATTACTATTACTATTACTATTACTATTACTATTACTATTACTATTACTATTACTATTACTATTACTATTACTATTACTATTACTATTACTATTACTATTACTATTACTATTACTATTACTATTACTATTACTATTACTATTACTATTACTATTACTATTACTATTACTATTACTATTACTATTACTATTACTATTACTATTACTATTACTATTACTATTACTATTACTATTACTATTACTATTACTATTACTATTACTATTACTATTACTATTACTATTACTATTACTATTACTATTACTATTACTATTACTATTACTATTACTATTACTATTACTATTACTATTACTATTACTATTACTATTACTATTACTATTACTATTACTATTACTATTACTATTACTATTACTATTACTATTACTATTACTATTACTATTACTATTACTATTACTATTACTATTACTATTACTATTACTATTACTATTACTATTACTATTACTATTACTATTACTATTACTATTACTATTACTATTACTATTACTATTACTATTACTATTACTATTACTATTACTATTACTATTACTATTACTATTACTATTACTATTACTATTACTATTACTATTACTATTACTATTACTATTACTATTACTATTACTATTACTATTACTATTACTATTACTATTACTATTACTATTACTATTACTATTACTATTACTATTACTATTACTATTACTATTACTATTACTATTACTATTACTATTACTATTACTATTACTATTACTATTACTATTACTATTACTATTACTATTACTATTACTATTACTATTACTATTACTATTACTATTACTATTACTATTACTATTACTATTACTATTACTATTACTATTACTATTACTATTACTATTACTATTACTATTACTATTACTATTACTATTACTATTACTATTACTATTACTATTACTATTACTATTACTATTACTATTACTATTACTATTACTATTACTATTACTATTACTATTACTATTACTATTACTATTACTATTACTATTACTATTACTATTACTATTACTATTACTATTACTATTACTATTACTATTACTATTACTATTACTATTACTATTACTATTACTATTACTATTACTATTACTATTACTATTACTATTACTATTACTATTACTATTACTATTACTATTACTATTACTATTACTATTACTATTACTATTACTATTACTATTACTATTACTATTACTATTACTATTACTATTACTATTACTATTACTATTACTATTACTATTACTATTACTATTACTATTACTATTACTATTACTATTACTATTACTATTACTATTACTATTACTATTACTATTACTATTACTATTACTATTACTATTACTATTACTATTACTATTACTATTACTATTACTATTACTATTACTATTACTATTACTATTACTATTACTATTACTATTACTATTACTATTACTATTACTATTACTATTACTATTACTATTACTATTACTATTACTATTACTATTACTATTACTATTACTATTACTATTACTATTACTATTACTATTACTATTACTATTACTATTACTATTACTATTACTATTACTATTACTATTACTATTACTATTACTATTACTATTACTATTACTATTACTATTACTATTACTATTACTATTACTATTACTATTACTATTACTATTACTATTACTATTACTATTACTATTACTATTACTATTACTATTACTATTACTATTACTATTACTATTACTATTACTATTACTATTACTATTACTATTACTATTACTATTACTATTACTATTACTATTACTATTACTATTACTATTACTATTACTATTACTATTACTATTACTATTACTATTACTATTACTATTACTATTACTATTACTATTACTATTACTATTACTATTACTATTACTATTACTATTACTATTACTATTACTATTACTATTACTATTACTATTACTATTACTATTACTATTACTATTACTATTACTATTACTATTACTATTACTATTACTATTACTATTACTATTACTATTACTATTACTATTACTATTACTATTACTATTACTATTACTATTACTATTACTATTACTATTACTATTACTATTACTATTACTATTACTATTACTATTACTATTACTATTACTATTACTATTACTATTACTATTACTATTACTATTACTATTACTATTACTATTACTATTACTATTACTATTACTATTACTATTACTATTACTATTACTATTACTATTACTATTACTATTACTATTACTATTACTATTACTATTACTATTACTATTACTATTACTATTACTATTACTATTACTATTACTATTACTATTACTATTACTATTACTATTACTATTACTATTACTATTACTATTACTATTACTATTACTATTACTATTACTATTACTATTACTATTACTATTACTATTACTATTACTATTACTATTACTATTACTATTACTATTACTATTACTATTACTATTACTATTACTATTACTATTACTATTACTATTACTATTACTATTACTATTACTATTACTATTACTATTACTATTACTATTACTATTACTATTACTATTACTATTACTATTACTATTACTATTACTATTACTATTACTATTACTATTACTATTACTATTACTATTACTATTACTATTACTATTACTATTACTATTACTATTACTATTACTATTACTATTACTATTACTATTACTATTACTATTACTATTACTATTACTATTACTATTACTATTACTATTACTATTACTATTACTATTACTATTACTATTACTATTACTATTACTATTACTATTACTATTACTATTACTATTACTATTACTATTACTATTACTATTACTATTACTACTATTACTATTACTATTACTATTACTATTACTATTACTATTACTATTACTATTACTATTACTATTACTATTACTATTACTATTACTATTACTATTACTATTACTATTACTATTACTATTACTATTACTATTACTATTACTATTACTATTACTATTACTATTACTATTACTATTACTATTACTATTACTATTACTATTACTATTACTATTACTATTACTATTACTATTACTATTACTATTACTATTACTATTACTATTACTATTACTATTACTATTACTATTACTATTACTATTACTATTACTATTACTATTACTATTACTATTACTATTACTATTACTATTACTATTACTATTACTATTACTATTACTATTACTATTACTATTACTATTACTATTACTATTACTATTACTATTACTATTACTCCGTGTGGAGTTATTCCAGTCTCCCATCGGACGCGTCCCCAGGTGGCGGATAGGGGAACTCTCGGCTGATCTTCAAATCTGCAGGGAAGGTGGCAATTAAAATACCACCCGCGGACCAAAATCCTGGACAGCTGTTTCACCACGCCTGGTGCGGCTGAAGATGACGGAAAATGGAACGTTTGTGGCTTACGAATATGTCTCACGATCCTGATCCGACTGCCATGGGCTGACGGCTGCAGTATTCCATCACCTTATTATGTAGGAGTGACATCCGCTGAAACGGCTGGTGGGCTAATGCTGCAGCCGCCCCCGTCCCGTTAAAACTGTGGCGAGGCTCTGAGTACGTTCTACATGCGTCGCCGCCGAGGTGGCCGTACAGGTGCAGTTGAGAATGACTCCTGCTTTTTTGCGCCGAGATCCTGGCTCTGAACACAGGTACTCATAAGGCCCTGTGTCAACCCTTGCGTGGACCTCACTGATTTCAAAGGGACCCACGGGGATCGTCTGAGGCGACTGTACAAACGCGTAAGGATAGCGGCTCAGAGCGGGGACCCAACAAAGATGATTTCTAGCAATAATAACAACAGCAAATGTAAACAAACAATTGATAAAATGAATGAAAAGACGAACGAAAAAACGAATGAAGGGAAAAGCGAAGAGAAGATTAGGGAAATTAGCGAACGCGGCGCGGCACCGGATGCAGCCTTCCGAAGAAGCAGCCTGCTGTCTAGATCGCCACCTGCAAAATGCGCAACGCCCACGGGCAATGCGACACGTGCTATTAGCATGGATGCTGCGATCTCACCCATTGCACCTGCTCGACTCCGGACGAACACTGGCACCAATAAGGGAAGTACTCCCAGTGCCAATTCCGGAGACCCCAAAGAGACGGTGCGAACCACACCGACTAGCACCTACGCAGCACGAGCGGCTCTAACTTCTGTCACTCCGGCAGGTGAGGACACATTTCGCGCATCACGCGCAGTCCAAAAGGGGGCCGTTCCAGGCAATTCAACAGGCGGCTCGCCTCGACTGGAGCTAATCCAGAAGATGCGAAAAATGGAGGAAGAAGCGATTATGCAATGCAAATCGCTAATAAGCAATATGCAACAGGTGTTTAACCGGCAAAAGAACATCAGCATTGATGTCAAGACCGGTGTTGCCAAAATGTCCGAGCTGCTGGACGTCACGTTAAACTATAGGCGCGCGTGGAAGGCGGCGGAAGGGGAAAGGTTGCTTTCGAATCGACACGAAGTGGGCGCTACGCGGCAGACTGAACGCGATTCAACCCCGGTGACGGCGAACCCCAAAAGAACGGCCACTAGCCCTGCAATGCCCGAAAAGAGCAAAAAGGCTAGGTCGAAAGAGCCCAGTGGGGACATAATTGAGCTCCCTCATGGGGGAGAAGAAAAATGGCGAACCGTCGCAAAAAAGGGGAAGAAAAATAAGAAAAAGAAAAAACCGGTCGAACGGAACAAAAAGAAGAACGAGCGGCAACAGCGCGCGAAGTCGGAAGCGGTAATAATTAAACCCGCGGCGGGTCATAGTTACGCGGAAGTTCTAAAAGATCTGCGTGACAAAATAAAGACGGACGACTCGGTTAGCATAAAGACAGTTAGGAAAACGCAGACCGGAGCCATCCTCCTTGAACTCGGAAAAGGGCAACAAGTTAGGCCGGATTTCGTTCAACAGTTGAGGAGTACCATAAAGGATACAGCCTCCGTCGCGGAACTAAAGCCAAAGGCGACTATCGAGATAAGAGATCTCGATTCGCTTACCCTTAAGGAGGAGGTAGAAACAGCAGCCCAGAAGCTGCTCGGAAACCCAGGGGAGCAGATCCATATAAGGATCACCGCACCGAATGTGAGAGAGCAGGTACGGGCCTTCCTCACCCTGTCAGCCGAAAGTGCTGCAAAACTCCTTGAGGTTGGCTATATAAAGATTGGGTGGGTCCGAGCAAGGATGCGATTGTGCGAGGACGTTAGGAGATGTTTCCGATGTCTAGGAACGGGGCACGTACAGGCAAAATGTTCAGGTTTAGACAGGAGGAACGCTTGTATTAGGTGTGGGGGGTCGGGACACAAAATGAAGGACTGTAACGAAACCCCCAAATGTGTCCACTGCGCGGATGCAAAACGCGACCGGACTGACCATCTTCCGGGATCGAAGAGATGCCCACTGGTCAGGAAACGATGAATGTGCTTCAAGCAAATATGCACAGAAGTCGGACGGCAGACGCTCTGATCGAGCAAATTGCCGCTGAAAATAGGGTAGACGCCGTCATTATTTGCGAACAATATAGACGAATACCCCGAGGGTCCTGGTACGAGGATGAAACAGGCACGGCTGCTCTGTGGCTACCTAGCGGCAGTAAGCTCGCGGTCACGCAGTTCGGGGGAGGCCACTGTTACACGTACGTTCGGACGAGACATTACACGCTAATGAGCTGCTACCTTACCCCTAGTGATAGCATAGGCCACTTCAGGACAAAACTAGACCTGATCGAGGATAGGGTTAGGGAAATAGGCGGACCGTTTATAGTAGCGGGTGATTTCAATGCCAGGGCTGTAGAATGGGGGGACCGGACAACGAACTCACGCGGAAGAAACATTTTAGACATGGCTGCTAGGTTAGGTTTGATAGTGGCAAATACCGGTAATGCTACTACTTTCAGAAGACCGGGATGTGAAGACACCACCCCAGACATCACTTTGGTGTCCGAAAGCTTGGCTATAAGTGTTGAAGGGTGGAGAGTATTGGAAGACTTCACTGGTAGCGATCACCAGTATATTACCTTCCAGACCACGGAACGAACGGACTCTGACCGGACGCAAAGAAGGAGAGGCACACGCAAGTGGAATGCAACTAAGCTGAACCACGAAAGATTTCTAAGCAATTTCGACGGGGTCTCAGCTGCGCACACCATTAGTGATGCTGACTCCATGGCAACGGCATTGAGGCAGCGCATAGTTCAAAGCTGTGAGGCATCCATGCCCCGTGTAACGCAACATTCTA
This sequence comes from Germaria angustata, assembly GCA_963681545.1. Lineage (NCBI taxonomy): Eukaryota > Metazoa > Arthropoda > Insecta > Diptera > Tachinidae > Germaria > Germaria angustata. The sequence goes on from CAVMIK010000102.1 coordinate 21,200, forward strand.
GAAGACAGGCTGCGTACTGGTGGACGCCTGATATAGCTGAGCTCAGACGAATCTGCCTCCGCAACAGAAGGAGATACACCAGAGCCCGGCGAAATGGCGAGGCATCCATGGAGGCCGAAGAATTCAGACAATGCCGAAAAGCACTGAAATGGGCGATTATTAGAAGCAAGAAGTTGAAATGGGAAGAACTTCGGAACGATCTGAACAGCAACCCCTGGGGACTCGGCTATAAGATCGTTACGAGGAAGCTAAACGCGAGCCATGCTGCTCCGCACATAGGGAACGATATCAACCACATCGTGGATAACTTGTTCCCCATGCACCCTCCACTGCACGATGAACGCGAAGTCCTTGCTGATGGGATACACACGCCCTTCACTGAAGAAGAGCTAAAAATCGCAGCTAGAAGCCTTAAGAGGGGTAAAGCCCCCGGGCCTGACGGAATACCAGCGGAGACACTCATACTTTTAGCCGAAAATCGGCCAGACGCTCTGCTCGAAGTGTATAACGCTTGTATTGCCCAAGGCACTTTTCCCAAAGAGTGGAAAAGACAAAAGCTCATACTGATTAGCAAGGGAAGAGGCGACCAAACGCAACCATCAGCTTACCGCCCTCTATGCATGTTAGATAGCACAGGCAAACTATTGGAGAAGCTTCTGCAACGCAGATTAGCAGAATCCATCGAGGCAGCCGGAGGACTATCGGAGAGGCAGCACGGCTTTCGACCCGGAAGATCGACTCTTGGTGCCATTGAGGATGTAGTGAGAAGTTTCGAAAACGCACAGAACGGACGCTCCTACCCGAAACGTATAATCGTCCTAGCTACACTTGATGTACGCAACGCTTTTAATAGCTTACGATGGGCAAATGTTATCAAGGCATTGCGGGAAAGATTCCACATACCTAGATATCTCATGAGAATTCTCCAGAGCTATCTTAGGGATCGTAAACTTATATACGACACACCAGACGGCCAGATAGTTAGAACGATTACATCGGGGGCAGCCCAGGGATCCGTCCTGGGTCCTGACCTCTGGAATCTAAGCTATGACGAGATATTAGGAATAGATATGCCAGAAGACACACACCTTGTAGGGTACGCGGACGACATAGCGGCGGTCATTTCGGCACGGGACGCGGACGACGCTAGAAGAAAATTGAATCAGGTAATGATAAGGACTCGAGCATGGCTCGAGGACCATGGGCTCGAACTAGCGGTGAACAAAACTGAATTAATCATGATGACGCGAGGGCATATGCCACTAGAAATTAGCATGCAGATAGATGACATGCTCCTGGTGACGAAAAGGGCGATAAAATATCTGGGCGTAAAAATCGATAGTAGGCTCACTTATTGGGCCCAGATAAAACATGCGGCTGCAAAGGCAGCAAAAGTTTCAGGCATGTTGAGCAGGCTAATGGCAAACATTGGCGGGCCCACACAGAGCAAGAGGAGGCTGATTATGGCAACCACAAATTCTATACTGCTATATGGCAGCGAAATTTGGGGAAATGCACTGAGAGCAAAGTCTAAGCGTAAGGCTCTAGAAGAAGTCCAACGCACAGCGGCACTCAGAATCGCCTCAGCCTACCGTACAGTTTCAGGCGCGGCGGTCTTCGTAATAAGTGGAGAGATTCCGGTTGATCTCCTGGCGCGCGAACGGAAAGAGGCATGGGACTCTAGGGGGGCGGAAATTACTATTAGTGCTGCAGAGCGGAGATCTGAAACCATCCAGCGATGGCAAAACAGATGGAACGCAGAAACGTCCGGTAGATGGACGAAGAGGCTCATTCCTAACATAGAAAAGTGGACTCAAAGGAAATTTGGGGAGATTAACTACTTCCTGACCCAGTTCCTTTCAGGTCATGGATACTTCCGGAAGTATCTACATCGTATGGGTAAAACAAGTAATTCCAGTTGCATCTACTGCGATGCAACAAATGACGATGCAGAACACACTTTTTTCAACTGCATCAGATGGAATACTGAGCGAATCGCATTAAGAGGGCAGATTGGCGTTTTCACCCCTGCCAACATAGTTGACAGAATGCTCGAATGCGAAAACACATGGAATGCTGTGAGTAAATACATCGAGTATGTCTTAAGAAGAAAGAAAAGAGACCTCGATGCACGGCAAAATGAGTCCCCATCAACGAAGACTCAGCAAGAATGAGCCAGCAGCATGAAAATGACGGACCCAGACGTGGGTGTTACGAGCAAAGTCCTTCTTAGGAGGATGAAGTTTCTGGGCCTTCTTGAAGTAATGTAGAAAACAGTCCCGGGAGGGCATCCCACCAGAAACGGAGGAGGGAGTTTTTTAGTGGAAACACCACTCAACGCAGACGACGACGGTCACTGTAAGTGCGAAGGCATTTTCAACCCTACCTCGCCCGTCAAAAAAAAAAAAAAAAAAAAAAAAAAAACTATTACTATTACTATTACTATTACTATTACTATTACTATTACTATTACTATTACTATTACTATTACTATTACTATTACTATTACTATTACTATTACTATTACTATTACTATTACTATTACTATTACTATTACTATTACTATTACTATTACTATTACTATTACTATTACTATTACTATTACTATTACTATTACTATTACTATTACTATTACTATTACTATTACTATTACTATTACTATTACTATTACTATTACTATTACTATTACTATTACTATTACTATTACTATTACTATTACTATTACTATTACTATTACTATTACTATTACTATTACTATTACTATTACTATTACTATTACTATTACTATTACTATTACTATTACTATTACTATTACTATTACTATTACTATTACTATTACTATTACTATTACTATTACTATTACTATTACTATTACTATTACTATTACTATTACTATTACTATTACTATTACTATTACTATTACTATTACTATTACTATTACTATTACTATTACTATTACTATTACTATTACTATTACTATTACTATTACTATTACTATTACTATTACTATTACTATTACTATTACTATTACTATTACTATTACTATTACTATTACTATTACTATTACTATTACTATTACTATTACTATTACTATTACTATTACTATTACTATTACTATTACTATTACTATTACTATTACTATTACTATTACTATTACTATTACTATTACTATTACTATTACTATTACTATTACTATTACTATTACTATTACTATTACTATTACTATTACTATTACTATTACTATTACTATTACTATTACTATTACTATTACTATTACTATTACTATTACTATTACTATTACTATTACTATTACTATTACTATTACTATTACTATTACTATTACTATTACTATTACTATTACTATTACTATTACTATTACTATTACTATTACTATTACTATTACTATTACTATTACTATTACTATTACTATTACTATTACTATTACTATTACTATTACTATTACTATTACTATTACTATTACTATTACTATTACTATTACTATTACTATTACTATTACTATTACTATTACTATTACTATTACTATTACTATTACTATTACTATTACTATTACTATTACTATTACTATTACTATTACTATTACTATTACTATTACTATTACTATTACTATTACTATTACTATTACTATTACTATTACTATTACTATTACTATTACTATTACTATTACTATTACTATTACTATTACTATTACTATTACTATTACTATTACTATTACTATTACTATTACTATTACTATTACTATTACTATTACTATTACTATTACTATTACTATTACTATTACTATTACTATTACTATTACTATTACTATTACTATTACTATTACTATTACTATTACTATTACTATTACTATTACTATTACTATTACTATTACTATTACTATTACTATTACTATTACTATTACTATTACTATTACTATTACTATTACTATTACTATTACTATTACTATTACTATTACTATTACTATTACTATTACTATTACTATTACTATTACTATTACTATTACTATTACTATTACTATTACTATTACTATTACTATTACTATTACTATTACTATTACTATTACTATTACTATTACTATTACTATTACTATTACTATTACTATTACTATTACTATTACTATTACTATTACTATTACTATTACTATTACTATTACTATTACTATTACTATTACTATTACTATTACTATTACTATTACTATTACTATTACTATTACTATTACTATTACTATTACTATTACTATTACTATTACTATTACTATTACTATTACTATTACTATTACTATTACTATTACTATTACTATTACTATTACTATTACTATTACTATTACTATTACTATTACTATTACTATTACTATTACTATTACTATTACTATTACTATTACTATTACTATTACTATTACTATTACTATTACTATTACTATTACTATTACTATTACTATTACTATTACTATTACTATTACTATTACTATTACTATTACTATTACTATTACTATTACTATTACTATTACTATTACTATTACTATTACTATTACTATTACTATTACTATTACTATTACTATTACTATTACTATTACTATTACTATTACTATTACTATTACTATTACTATTACTATTACTATTACTATTACTATTACTATAACTCCGTGGAGAGTAATTCCAATCTCCCATCGGACACGTCCCCAGGTGGCGGATAGGGGAACTCTCGGCTGATCTTCAAATCTGCAGGGAAGGTGGCAATTAAAATACCACCCGCGGACCAAAATACTGGACAGCTGTTTTACCACGCCTGGTGCGGCTGAAGAAGACGGAAAATGGAACGTTTGTGGCTTACGAATATGTTTCACGATCCTGATTCGACTGCCATGGGCTGACGGCTGCAGTATTCCACCACCTTATTATGTAGGAGTGACATCCGCTGAAACGGCTGGTGGGCTAATGCTGCAGCCGCCCCCGTCCCGTTAAAACTGTAGCGAGGCTCTGAGTACGTTCTACATGCGTCGCCGCCGAGGTGGCTGTACAGGTGCAGTTGAGAATGACTCCTGCTTTTTTGCGCCGAGATCCTGGCTCTGAACACAGGTACTCATAAGGCCCTGTGTCAACCCTTGCGTGGACCTCACTGATTTCAAAGGGACCCACGGGGATCGTTTGAGGCGACTGTACAAACGCGTAAGAATAGCGGCTCAGAGCGGGCACCGAACAAAGATGAATACAAATAATAATAATAACAACAAATTTAGACAGACAGTTGAGAAGACGAACGAAAACGCGAGCGAAAAGACGAACGGAGAAAAAAATCGAAGAGAGGATTAAGAAGATTAACGAGCGCCGCGCGACACCGGATGCAGCCTTTCGAAGAAGCAGCCTGTTGGCTAGATCGCCACCTGCTAAATGCGAAACGCCCGTAAACACGGCATCGGGCAAAGCGACGCGTGCTATTAGTATGGATGCTGAGACTTCATCCAATGCACCTGCTCGACTCCGGACGAACACCGGCACCGATAAGGGAAGTACTCCCAATGCCAACACCGGAGATCCCAAAGAGACGGTGCGAATCACACCGACCAGCACCTACGCATCACGAGCGGCTCTAACTGCTGTCACTCCAGCAGGTGAGGACACATTTCGCACAGCACGTGCAGTCCAAAAGGGGGGCGTGACTGGTAATTCAACAGGCAGCTCGCCTCGACTGGAGCTAATCCAGAAGATGCGAAAAATGGAAGAAGAAGCGATTATGCAATGCAAATCGTTAACAAGCAACATGCAACAAGTCTTCAACCGGCAGAAGAACATCAGCATTGATGTCAAGACCGGGGTTGCCAAAATGTCCGAGCTGCTGGATGTCACGCTAAATTATAGGCGCGCGTGGAAGAAGGCGGAAGAGGAACGGTCGTTTTCGAATCGACGCGATGTGGGCGTTACACGGCAGACTGAACGCGATTCAACCCCTGTGACGGCGAACCCTAAAAGAACAGCCACTAGCCCTGCAATGCCCGAAAAAAGCAAGAAGGCTAGATCGAAAGAGCCCAGTGGGGACACAGTTGGGCTCCCTCAAGGGGGAGAGAAAATTGGCGAACCGTCACTAAAAGGGGGGGAAAAAATAAGACGAAAAAGAAACCGGTCGAACCGAACAGAAAGAAGAACGAGCGGCAACAGCGAGCGAAATCGGAAAGGGTAATAATTAAACCCGCAGCGGGTCACAGCTACGCGGAAGTTCTAAAAGATCTGCGCGATAAAATAAAGACGGACGACTCGGTTAGCATAAAGACGGTTAGGAAAACGCAGACCGGAGCCATCCTCCTTGAACTCGGAAAAGGGCAACAGGTTAGGCCGGATTTCGTTCAACAGCTGAGGAGTACCATAAGAGATACAGCCTCCGTCGTGGAACTAAAGCCAAAAGCGACTATCGAGATAAGAGATCTCGATTCGCTTACACTTAAGGAGGAGGTAGAAACAGTAGCCCAGAAGCTGCTCAGCAACCCAGGGGAGCAGATCCAGACAAGGATCACCGCACCCAATGTGAGAGAGCAGGTACGAGCCTTCCTCACCCTGTCAGCTGAAAGCGCGGCAAAACTCCTTGAGGATGGCTATATAAAGATTGGGTGGGTCCGAGCGAGGATGCGATTGTGCGATGACGTTAGGAGATGCTTTCGATGTCTTGGAACAGGACACGTACAGACAAATTGTTCAGGTTTAGACAGGAGGAACACTTGTATTAGGTGTGGGGGGTCGGGACACAAAATGAAGGACTGTAACGAAACCCCCAAATGTGTCCACTGCGCGGATGCAAAACGCGACCGGACTGACCATCTTCCGGGATCGAAAAGATGCCCACTGGTCAGGAAACGATGAATGTGCTTCAAGCAAATATGCACAGAAGTCGGACGGCAGACGCTCTGATCGAGCAAATTGCCGCTGAAAATAGGGTAGACGCCGTCATTATTTGCGAACAATATAGACGTATACCACGAGGGTCCTGGTACGAAGATGAAAGAGGCACGGCTGCTCTGTGGCTACCTAGCGGCAGTAAGCTCGCGGTCACGCAGCTCGGGGGAGGCCACTGTTACACGTACGTTCGGACGAGACAATACACGCTAATGAGCTGCTACCTTACCCCTAGTGATAGCATAGGCCAGTTCAGGACAAAACTAGACCTGATCGAGGATAGGGTTAGGGAAATAGGCGGACCGTTTATAGTAGCGGGTGATTTCAATGCCAGGGCTGTAGAATGGGGGGACCGGACAACGAACTCACGCGGAAGAAACATTTTAGACATGGCTGCTAGGTTAGGTTTGATAGTGGCAAATACCGGTAATGCCACTACTTTCAGGAGGCCGGGATGCGAACACACCACCCCAGACATCACTTTGGTGTCCGAGAGCTTGGCTACAAGCGTTGAAGGGTGGAGAGTGTTGGAAGACTTCACTGGTAGCGATCACCAGTATATTACCTTCCGGACCACGGAAAGGACGAACTCTGACCAGACGCCAAGAAGGAGAGGCACACGCAAGTGGAATGCAACTAAGCTGAACCACGAAAGATTTCTAAGCAATTTTGACGGGGTCTCAGCTGCGCACACCATGAGTGATGCTGACTCCATGGCAATGACATTGAGGCAGCGCATAGCTCAAAGCTGCGAGGCATCCATGCCACGTGTAACGCAGCAGTCTAGAAGACAGGCTGCGTACTGGTGGACGCCAGAAATAGCTGAGCTCAGACGAACCTGCCTTCGTAACAGAAGAAAATACACCAGAGCCAGGCGAAATGGCGAGGCAACCATGGTAGCCGAAGAATTCAGACAAAGCCGAAAAGCATTGAAATGGGCGATTATTAGAAGCAAGAAGTCGAAATGGGAAGAACTTCGGAACGATCTGAACAGCAACCCCTGGGGACTCGGCTATAAGATCGTTACGAGGAAGCTAAACGCTAACCATGCTGCTCCGTATATAGGGAACGATATCAACCACATCGTGGATAACTTGTTTCCCACGCACCCTCCACTGCACGATGAACGCGAAGTCCTTGCTGATGGGATGCCCACGCCCTTCACTGAAGAGGAGCTAAAAATCGCGGCTAGAAGCCTTAAGAGGGGTAAAGCCCCCGGGCCTGATGGAATACCAGCGGAGACACTCATACTTTTAGCCGAAAATCGGCCAGATGCTCTGCTCGAAGTGTAAAACGCTTGTATAGCCCAAGGCACTTTTCCCAAAGAGTGGAAAAGACAAAAGCTCATGCTGATTAGCAAGGGAAGAGGCGACCCAAAGCAACCATCAGCTTACCGACCTCTATGCATGCTAGATAGCACCGGCAAACTGTTGGAGAAGCTTCTGCAACACAGATTAGCAGAATCCATCGAGGCAGCCGGAGGACTATCGGAGAGGCAGCACGGCTTTCGACCCGGAAGATCGACTCTTGGTGCTATTGAGGATGTAGTCAGAAGTTTCGAAAACGCACAGAACGGACGCTCCTACCCGAAACATATAATCGTTCTCGCAACACTCGATGTACGTAACGCTTTTAATAGCTTACGATGGGCAAATGTTATCCAGGCATTGCGGGAAAGATTCCGCATACCTGTATATCTTATGAGAATTTTCCAGAGTTATCTTAGGGACCGTACACTCATATACGACACACCAGACGGACAGAGAGTTAGAACAATCACATCGGGAGCAGCCCAGGGATCCGTTCTTGGTCCTGACCTCTGGACTCTATGCTATGACGAGATATTAGGAATAGATATGCCAGAAGACACACACCTTGTAGGATACGCGGACGACATAGCGGCGGTCATTTCGGCACGGGACGCGGACGACGCTAAGAGAAAATTAAACCAAGTTATGATAAGGACTCGAGCATGGCTCGAGGACCATGGGCTCGAACTTGCAGTAGACAAGACTGAAGTAATCATGATGACACGGGGGCATATGCCTCTAGAAATTAGCATGCCGGTAGATGACATGCTCGTGGTGACGAAAAGGGCGATAAAATATCTGGGCGTAAAAATCGATAGTAGGCTCACTTATTGGGCCCAGATAAAACATGCGGCTGCAAAGGCAGCAAAAGTTTCAGGCATGTTGAGCAGGCTAATGGCAAACATTGGCGGGCCCACACAGAGCAAGAGGAGGCTGATTATGGCAACCACAAATTCTATACTGCTATATGGCAGCGAAATTTGGGGAAATGCACTGAGAGCAAAGTCTAAGCGTAAGGCTCTAGAAGAAGTCCAACGCACAGCGGCACTCAGAATCGCCTCAGCCTACCGTACAGTTTCAGGCGCGGCGGTCTTCGTAATAAGTGGAGAGATTCCGGTTGATCTCCTGGCGCGCGAACGGAAAGAGGCATGGGACTCTAGGGGGGCGGAAATTACTATTAGTGCTGCAGAGCGGAGATCTGAAACCATCCAGCGATGGCAAAACAGATGGAACGCAGAAACGTCCGGTAGATGGACGAAGAGGCTCATTCCTAACATAGGAAAGTGGACTCAAAGGAAATTTGGGGAGATTAACTACTTCCTGACCCAGTTCCTTTCAGGTCATGGATACTTCCGGAAGTATCTACATCGTATGGGCAAAACAGGTAATTCCAGTTGCATCTACTGCGATGCGACAAACGACGATGCAGAACACACTTTTTTCAACTGCATGAGATGGAATACTGAGCGAATCTCATTAAGAGAGCAGATTGGCGTTTTCACCCCTGCCAACATAGTTGACAGAATGCTCGAATGCGAAAACACATGGAATGCTGTGAGTAAATACATCGAGTATGTCTTAAAAAGAAAGAAAAGAGACCTCGATGCACGGCAAAATGAGTCCCCATCAACGGAGACTCAGCAAGAATGAGCCAGCAGCATGAAAATGACGGACCCAGGCGTAGGTGTTACGAGCAAAGTCCTTCGTAGGAGGATGAAGTTTCTGGGCCTTCTTGAAGTAATGTAGAAAACAGTCCCGGGAAGGCATCCCACCAGAAACGCAGGAGGGAGTTTTTTAGTGGAAAACACCACTCAACGCAGTCGACGACGGTCACTGTAAGTGCGAAGGCATTTTCAACCCTACCTCGCCCGTCAAAAAAAAAAACTATTACTATTACTATTACTATTACTATTACTATTACTATTACTATTACTATTACTATTACTATTACTATTACTATTACTATTACTATTACTATTACTATTACTATTACTATTACTATTACTATTACTATTACTATTACTATTACTATTACTATTACTATTACTATTACTATTACTATTACTATTACTATTACTATTACTATTACTATTACTATTACTATTACTATTACTATTACTATTACTATTACTATTACTATTACTATTACTATTACTATTACTATTACTATTACTATTACTATTACTATTACTATTACTATTACTATTACTATTACTATTACTATTACTATTACTATTACTATTACTATTACTATTACTATTACTATTACTATTACTATTACTATTACTATTACTATTACTATTACTATTACTATTACTATTACTATTACTATTACTATTACTATTACTATTACTATTACTATTACTATTACTATTACTATTACTATTACTATTACTATTACTATTACTATTACTATTACTATTACTATTACTATTACTATTACTATTACTATTACTATTACTATTACTATTACTATTACTATTACTATTACTATTACTATTACTATTACTATTACTATTACTATTACTATTACTATTACTATTACTATTACTATTACTATTACTATTACTATTACTATTACTATTACTATTACTATTACTATTACTATTACTATTACTATTACTATTACTATTACTATTACTATTACTATTACTATTACTATTACTATTACTATTACTATTACTATTACTATTACTATTACTATTACTATTACTATTACTATTACTATTACTATTACTATTACTATTACTATTACTATTACTATTACTATTACTATTACTATTACTATTACTATTACTATTACTATTACTATTACTATTACTATTACTATTACTATTACTATTACTATTACTATTACTATTACTATTACTATTACTATTACTATTACTATTACTATTACTATTACTATTACTATTACTATTACTATTACTATTACTATTACTATTACTATTACTATTACTATTACTATTACTATTACTATTACTATTACTATTACTATTACTATTACTATTACTATTACTATTACTATTACTATTACTATTACTATTACTATTACTATTACTATTACTATTACTATTACTATTACTATTACTATTACTATTACTATTACTATTACTATTACTATTACTATTACTATTACTATTACTATTACTATTACTATTACTATTACTATTACTATTACTATTACTATTACTATTACTATTACTATTACTATTACTATTACTATTACTATTACTATTACTATTACTATTACTATTACTATTACTATTACTATTACTATTACTATTACTATTACTATTACTATTACTATTACTATTACTATTACTATTACTATTACTATTACTATTACTATTACTATTACTATTACTATTACTATTACTATTACTATTACTATTACTATTACTATTACTATTACTATTACTATTACTATTACTATTACTATTACTATTACTATTACTATTACTATTACTATTACTATTACTATTACTATTACTATTACTATTACTATTACTATTACTATTACTATTACTATTACTATTACTATTACTATTACTATTACTATTACTATTACTATTACTATTACTATTACTATTACTATTACTATTACTATTACTATTACTATTACTATTACTATTACTATTACTATTACTATTACTATTACTATTACTATTACTATTACTATTACTATTACTATTACTATTACTATTACTATTACTATTACTATTACTATTACTATTACTATTACTATTACTATTACTATTACTATTACTATTACTATTACTATTACTATTACTATTACTATTACTATTACTATTACTATTACTATTACTATTACTATTACTATTACTATTACTATTACTATTACTATTACTATTACTATTACTATTACTATTACTATTACTATTACTATTACTATTACTATTACTATTACTATTACTATTACTATTACTATTACTATTACTATTACTATTACTATTACTATTACTATTACTATTACTATTACTATTACTATTACTATTACTATTACTATTACTATTACTATTACTATTACTATTACTATTACTATTACTATTACTATTACTATTACTATTACTATTACTATTACTATTACTATTACTATTACTATTACTATTACTATTACTATTACTATTACTATTACTATTACTATTACTATTACTATTACTATTACTATTACTATTACTATTACTATTACTATTACTATTACTATTACTATTACTATTACTATTACTATTACTATTACTATTACTATTACTATTACTATTACTATTACTATTACTATTACTATTACTATTACTATTACTATTACTATTACTATTACTATTACTATTACTATTACTATTACTATTACTATTACTATTACTATTACTATTACTATTACTATTACTATTACTATTACTATTACTATTACTATTACTATTACTATTACTATTACTATTACTATTACTATTACTATTACTATTACTATTACTATTACTATTACTATTACTATTACTATTACTATTACTATTACTATTACTATTACTATTACTATTACTATTACTATTACTATTACTATTACTATTACTATTACTATTACTATTACTATTACTATTACTATTACTATTACTATTACTATTACTATTACTATTACTATTACTATTACTATTACTATTACTATTACTATTACTATTACTATTACTATTACTATTACTATTACTATTACTATTACTATTACTATTACTATTACTATTACTATTACTATTACTATTACTATTACTATTACTATTACTATTACTATTACTATTACTATTACTATTACTATTACTATTACTATTACTATTACTATTACTATTACTATTACTATTACTATTACTATTACTATTACTATTACTATTACTATTACTATTACTATTACTATTACTATTACTATTACTATTACTATTACTATTACTATTACTATTACTATTACTATTACTATTACTATTACTATTACTATTACTATTACTATTACTATTACTATTACTATTACTATTACTATTACTATTACTATTACTATTACTATTACTATTACTATTACTATTACTATTACTATTACTATTACTATTACTATTACTATTACTATTACTATTACTATTACTATTACTATTACTATTACTATTACTATTACTATTACTATTACTATTACTATTACTATTACTATTACTATTACTATTACTATTACTATTACTATTACTATTACTATTACTATTACTATTACTATTACTATTACTATTACTATTACTATTACTATTACTATTACTATTACTATTACTATTACTATTACTATTACTATTACTATTACTATTACTATTACTATTACTATTACTATTACTATTACTATTACTATTACTATTACTATTACTATTACTATTACTATTACTATTACTATTACTATTACTATTACTATTACTATTACTATTACTATTACTATTACTATTACTATTACTATTACTATTACTATTACTATTACTATTACTATTACTATTACTATTACTATTACTATTACTATTACTATTACTATTACTATTACTATTACTATTACTATTACTATTACTATTACTATTACTATTACTATTACTATTACTATTACTATTACTATTACTATTACTATTACTATTACTATTACTATTACTATTACTATTACTATTACTATTACTATTACTATTACTATTACTATTACTATTACTATTACTATTACTATTACTATTACTATTACTATTACTATTACTATTACTATTACTATTACTATTACTATTACTATTACTATTACTATTACTATTACTATTACTATTACTATTACTATTACTATTACTATTACTATTACTATTACTATTACTATTACTATTACTATTACTATTACTATTACTATTACTATTACTATTACTATTACTATTACTATTACTATTACTATTACTATTACTATTACTATTACTATTACTATTACTATTACTATTACTATTACTATTACTATTACTATTACTATTACTATTACTATTACTATTACTATTACTATTACTATTACTATTACTATTACTATTACTATTACTATTACTATTACTATTACTATTACTATTACTATTACTATTACTATTACTATTACTATTACTATTACTATTACTATTACTATTACTATTACTATTACTATTACTATTACTATTACTATTACTATTACTATTACTATTACTATTACTATTACTATTACTATTACTATTACTATTACTATTACTATTACTATTACTATTACTATTACTATTACTATTACTATTACTATTACTATTACTATTACTATTACTATTACTATTACTATTACTATTACTATTACTATTACTATTACTATTACTATTACTATTACTATTACTATTACTATTACTATTACTATTACTATTACTATTACTATTACTATTACTATTACTATTACTATTACTATTACTATTACTATTACTATTACTATTACTATTACTATTACTATTACTATTACTATTACTATTACTATTACTATTACTATTACTATTACTATTACTATTACTATTACTATTACTATTACTATTACTATTACTATTACTATTACTATTACTATTACTATTACTATTACTATTACTATTACTATTACTATTACTATTACTATTACTATTACTATTACTATTACTATTACTATTACTATTACTATTACTATTACTATTACTATTACTATTACTATTACTATTACTATTACTATTACTATTACTATTACTATTACTATTACTATTACTATTACTATTACTATTACTATTACTATTACTATTACTATTACTATTACTATTACTATTACTATTACTATTACTATTACTATTACTATTACTATTACTATTACTATTACTATTACTATTACTATTACTATTACTATTACTATTACTATTACTATTACTATTACTATTACTATTACTATTACTATTACTATTACTATTACTATTACTATTACTATTACTATTACTATTACTATTACTATTACTATTACTATTACTATTACTATTACTATTACTATTACTATTACTATTACTATTACTATTACTATTACTATTACTATTACTATTACTATTACTATTACTATTACTATTACTATTACTATTACTATTACTATTACTATTACTATTACTATTACTATTACTATTACTATTACTATTACTATTACTATTACTATTACTATTACTATTACTATTACTATTACTATTACTATTACTATTACTATTACTATTACTATTACTATTACTATTACTATTACTATTACTATTACTATTACTATTACTATTACTATTACTATTACTATTACTATTACTATTACTATTACTATTACTATTACTATTACTATTACTATTACTATTACTATTACTATTACTATTACTATTACTATTACTATTACTATTACTATTACTATTACTATTACTATTACTATTACTATTACTATTACTATTACTATTACTATTACTATTACTATTACTATTACTATTACTATTACTATTACTATTACTATTACTATTACTATTACTATTACTATTACTATTACTATTACTATTACTATTACTATTACTATTACTATTACTATTACTATTACTATTACTATTACTATTACTATTACTATTACTATTACTATTACTATTACTATTACTATTACTATTACTATTACTATTACTATTACTATTACTATTACTATTACTATTACTATTACTATTACTATTACTATTACTATTACTATTACTATTACTATTACTATTACTATTACTATTACTATTACTATTACTATTACTATTACTATTACTATTACTATTACTATTACTATTACTATTACTATTACTATTACTATTACTATTACTATTACTATTACTATTACTATTACTATTACTATTACTATTACTATTACTATTACTATTACTATTACTATTACTATTACTATTACTATTACTATTACTATTACTATTACTATTACTATTACTATTACTATTACTATTACTATTACTATTACTATTACTATTACTATTACTATTACTATTACTATTACTATTACTATTACTATTACTATTACTATTACTATTACTATTACTATTACTATTACTATTACTATTACTATTACTATTACTATTACTATTACTATTACTATTACTATTACTATTACTATTACTATTACTATTACTATTACTATTACTATTACTATTACTATTACTATTACTATTACTATTACTATTACTATTACTATTACTATTACTATTACTATTACTATTACTATTACTATTACTATTACTATTACTATTACTATTACTATTACTATTACTATTACTATTACTATTACTATTACTATTACTATTACTATTACTATTACTATTACTATTACTATTACTATTACTATTACTATTACTATTACTATTACTATTACTATTACTATTACTATTACTATTACTATTACTATTACTATTACTATTACTATTACTATTACTATTACTATTACTATTACTATTACTATTACTATTACTATTACTATTACTATTACTATTACTATTACTATTACTATTACTATTACTATTACTATTACTATTACTATTACTATTACTATTACTATTACTATTACTATTACTATTACTATTACTATTACTATTACTATTACTATTACTATTACTATTACTATTACTATTACTATTACTATTACTATTACTATTACTATTACTATTACTATTACTATTACTATTACTATTACTATTACTATTACTATTACTATTACTATTACTATTACTATTACTATTACTATTACTATTACTATTACTATTACTATTACTATTACTATTACTATTACTATTACTATTACTATTACTATTACTATTACTATTACTATTACTATTACTATTACTATTACTATTACTATTACTATTACTATTACTATTACTATTACTATTACTATTACTATTACTATTACTATTACTATTACTATTACTATTACTATTACTATTACTATTACTATTACTATTACTATTACTATTACTATTACTATTACTATTACTATTACTATTACTATTACTATTACTATTACTATTACTATTACTATTACTATTACTATTACTATTACTATTACTATTACTATTACTATTACTATTACTATTACTATTACTATTACTATTACTATTACTATTACTATTACTATTACTATTACTATTACTATTACTATTACTATTACTATTACTATTACTATTACTATTACTATTACTATTACTATTACTATTACTATTACTATTACTATTACTATTACTATTACTATTACTATTACTATTACTATTACTATTACTATTACTATTACTATTACTATTACTATTACTATTACTATTACTATTACTATTACTATTACTATTACTATTACTATTACTATTACTATTACTATTACTATTACTATTACTATTACTATTACTATTACTATTACTATTACTATTACTATTACTATTACTATTACTATTACTATTACTATTACTATTACTATTACTATTACTATTACTATTACTATTACTATTACTATTACTATTACTATTACTATTACTATTACTATTACTATTACTATTACTATTACTATTACTATTACTATTACTATTACTATTACTATTACTATTACTATTACTATTACTATTACTATTACTATTACTATTACTATTACTATTACTATTACTATTACTATTACTATTACTATTACTATTACTATTACTATTACTATTACTATTACTATTACTATTACTATTACTATTTTTTTTTTTTTTTTTTTTGACGGGCGAGGTAGGGTTGAAAATGCCTTCGCACTTACAGTGACCGTCGTCGACTGCGTTGAGTGGTGTTTCCACTAAAAAACTCCCTCCTCCGTTTCTGGTGGGATGCCTTCCCGGGACTGTTTTCTACATTACTTCAAGAAGGCCCAGAAACTTCATCCTCCTAAGAAGGACTTTGCTCGTAACACCCACGTCTGGGTCCGTCATTTTCATGCTGCTGGCTCATTCTTGCTGAGTCTCCGTTAATGGGGACTCATTTTGCCGTGCATCGAGGTCTCTTTTCTTTCTTCTTAAGACATACTCGATGTATTTACTCACAGCATTCCATGTGTTTTCGCATTCGAGCATTCTGTCAACTATGTTGGCAGGGGTGAAAACGCCAATCTGCTCTCTTAATGCGATTCGCTCAGTATTCCATCTGATGCAGTTGAAAAAAGTGTGTTCTGCATCGTCGTTTGTTGCATCGCAGTAGATGCAACTGGAATTACCTGTTTTGCCCATACGATGTAGATACTTCCGGAAGTATCCATGACCTGAAAGGAACTGGGTCAGGAAGTAGTTAATCTCCCCAAATTTCCTTTGAGTCCACTTTCCTATGTTAGGAATGAGCCTTTTCGTCCATCTACCGGACTGTTCTGCGTTCCATCTGCTTTGCCATCGTTGGATGGTTCCAGATCTCCGCTCTGCAGCACTAATATTAATTTCCGCCCCCCTAGAGTCCCATGCCTCTTTCCGTTCGCGCGCCTGGAGATCAACCGGAATCTCACCACTTATTACGAAAACCGCCGCGCCTGAAACCGTACGGTAGGCTGAGGCGATTCTGAGTGCGGCTGTGCGTTGGACTTCTTCTATAGCCTTACGCTTAGACTTTGCTCTCAGTGCATTGCCCCAAATTTCGCTGCCATATAGCAGTATAGAATTTGTGGCTGCCATAATCAGCCTCCTCTTGCTCTGTGTGGGCCCGCCAATGTTTGCCATTAGCCTGCTCAACATGCCTGAAACTTTTGCTGCCTTTGCAGCCGCATGTTTAATCTGGGCCCAATAAGTGAGCCTGTTATCGATTTGTACGCCCAGATATTTTATCGCCCTCTTCGTCACTACGAGCATGTCATCTACCGGCATGCTAATTTCTAGAGGCATATGCCCCCGTGTCATCATGATTACTTCAGTCTTGTCTACTGCAAGTTCGAGCCCATGGTCCTCGAGCCATGCTCGAGTCCTTATCATAACTTGGTTTAATTTTCTCTTAGCGTCGTCCGCGTCCCGTGCCGAAATGACCGCCGCTATGTCGTCCGCGTACCCTACAAGGTGTGTGTCTTCTGGCATATCTATTCCTAATATCTCGTCATAGCTTAGATTCCAGAGGTCAGGCCCAAGAACGGATCCCTGGGCTGCCCCCGATGTGATTGTTCTAACTCTCTGTCCGTCTGGTGTATCGTATATGAGTGTACGGTCCCTAAGATAACTCTGGAGAATTCTCATAAGATATACAGGTATGCGGAATCTTTCCCGCAATGCCTGGATAACATTTGCCCATCGTAAGCTATTAAAAGCGTTACGTACATCGAGTGTTGCGAGAACGATTATATGTTTCGGGTAGGAGCGTCCGTTCTGTGCATTTTCGAAACTTCTGACTACATCCTCAATAGCACCAAGAGTCGATCTTCCGGGTCGAAAGCCGTGCTGCCTCTCCGATAGGCCTCCGGCTGCCTCGATGGATTCTGCTAATCTGCGTTGCAGAAGCTTCTCCAAGAGTTTGCCGGTGCTATCTAGCATGCATAGAGGTCGGTAAGCTGATGGTTGCGTTGGGTCACCTCTTCCCTTGCTAATCAGCATGAGCTTTTGTCTTTTCCACTCTTTGGGAAAAGTGCCTTGGGCTATACAAGCGTTGTACACTTCGAGCAGAGCATCTGGCCGATTTTCGGCTAAAAGTATGAGTGTCTCCGCTGGTATTCCATCAGGCCCGGGGGCTTTACCCCTCTTAAGGCTTCTAGCCGCGATTTTTAGCTCTTCTTCAGTGAAGGGCGTGGGCATCCCATCAGCAAGGACTTCGCGTTCATCGTGCAGTGGAGGGTGCGTGGGAAACAAGTTATCCACGATGTGGTTGATATCGTTCCCTATATGCGGAGCAGCATGGTTAGCGTTTAGCTTCCTCGTAACGATCTTATAGCCGAGTCCCCAGGGGTTGCTGTTCAGATCGTTCCGAAGTTCTTCCCATTTCGACTTCTTGCTTCTAATAATCGCCCATTTCAATGCTTTTCGGCTTTGTCTGAATTCTTCGGCTACCATGGTTGCCTCGCCATTTCGCCTGGCTCTGGTGTATCTTCTTCTGTTACGAAGGCAGGTTCGTCTGAGCTCAGCTATTTCTGGCGTCCACCAGTACGCAGCCTGTCTTCTAGACTGCTGCGTTACACGTGGCATGGATGCCTCGCAGCTTTGAGCTATGCGCTGCCTCAATGTCATTGCCATGGAGTCAGCATCACTCATGGTGTGCGCAGCTGAGACCCCGTCAAACTTGTTTAGAAATCTTTCGTGGTTCAGCTTAGTTGCATTCCACTTGCGTGTGCCTCTCCTTCTTGGCGTCTGGTCAGAGTTCGTCCTTTCCGTGGTCCGGAAGGTAATATACTGGTGATCGCTACCAGTGAAGTCTTCCAACACTCTCCACCCTTCAACGCTTGTAGCCAAGCTCTCGGACACCAAAGTGATGTCTGGGGTGGTGTGTTCGCATCCCGGCCTCCTGAAAGTAGTGGCATTACCGGTATTTGCCACTATCAAACCTAACCTAGCAGCCATGTCTAAAATGTTTCTTCCGCGTGAGTTCGTTGTCCGGTCCCCCCATTCTACAGCCCTGGCATTGAAATCACCCGCTACTATAAACGGTCCGCCTATTTCCCTAACCCTATCCTCGATCAGGTCTAGTTTTGTCCTGAACTGGCCTATGCTATCACTAGGGGTAAGGTAGCAGCTCATTAGCGTGTATTGTCTCGTCCGAACGTACGTGTAACAGTGGCCTCCCCCGAGCTGCGTGACCACGAGCTTACTGCCGCTAGGTAGCCACAGAGCAGCCGTGCCTGTTTCATCTTCGTACCAGGACCCTCGGGGTATACGTCTATATTGTTCGCAAATAATGACGGCGTCTACCCTATTTTCAGCGGCAATTTGCTCGATCAGAGCGTCTGCCGTCCGACTTCTGTGCATATTTGCTTGAAGCACATTCATCGTTTCCTGACCAGTGGGCATCTTTTCGATCCCGGAAGATGGTCAGTCCTGTCGCGTTTTGCATCCGCGCAGTGGACACATTTGGGGGTTTCGTTACAGTCCTTCATTTTGTGTCCCGACCCCCCACACCTAATACAAGTGTTCCTCCTGTCTAAACCTGAACAATTTGTCTGTACGTGTCCTGTTCCAAGACATCGATAGCATCTCCTAACGTCATCGCACAATCGCATCCTCGCTCGGACCCACCCAATCTTTATATAGCCAACCTCAAGGAGTTTTGCCGCGCTTTCAGCTGACAGGGTGAGGAAGGCTCGTACCTGCTCTCTCACATTGGGTGCGGTGATCTTTGTCTGGATCTGCTCCCCTGGGTTGCTGAGCAGCTTCTGGGCTGCTGTTTCTACCTCCTCCTTAAGTGTAAGCGAATCGAGATCTCTTATCTCGATAGTCGCCTTTGGCTTTAGTTCCACGACGGAGGCTGTATCTCTTATGGTACTCCTCAGCTGTTGAACGAAATCCGGCCTAACCTGTTGCCCTTTTCCGAGTTCAAGGAGGATGGCTCCGGTCTGCGTTTTCCTAACCGTCTTTATGCTAACCGAGTCGTCCGTCTTTATTTTATCGCGCAGATCTTTTAGAACTTCCGCGTAGCTGTGACCCGCTGCGGGTTTAATTATTACCGCTTCCGATTTCGCTCGCTGTTGCCGCTCGTTCTTCTTTCTGTTCGGTTCGACCGGTTTCTTTTTCGTCTTATTTTTTCCCCCCCTTTTAGTGACGGTTCGCCAATTTTCTTCTCCCCCTTGAGGGAGCTCAACTGTGTCCCCACTGGGCTCTTTCGATCTAGCCTTCTTGCTTTTTTCGGGCATTGCAGGGCTAGTGGCTGTTCTTTTAGGGTTCGCCGTCACAGGGGTTGAATCGCGTTCAGTCTGCCGTGTAACGCCCACATCGCGTCGATTCGAAAACGACCGTTCCTCTTCCGCCTTCTTCCACGCGCGCCTATAATTTAACGTGACATCCAGCAGCTCAGACATTTTGGCAACCCCGGTCTTGACATCAATGCTGATGTTCTTCTGCCGGTTGAAGACTTGTTGCATGTTGCTTATTAACGATTTGCATTGCATAATCGCTTCTTCTTCCATCTTTCGCATCTTCTGGATTAGCTCCAGTCGAGGCGAGCTGCCTGTTGAATTACCTGTCACGCCCCCCTTTTGGACTGCACGTGCTGTGCGAAGGGTGTCCTCACCTGCTGGAGTGACAGCAGTTAGAGCCGCTCGTGATGCGTAAGTGCTGGTCGGTGTGATTCGCACCGTCTCTTTGGGATCTCCGGTGTTGGCATTGGGAGTACTTCCCTTATCGGTGCCGGTGTTCGTCCGGAGTCGAGCAGGTGCATTGGATGAAGTCTCAGCACCCATACTAATAGCACGCGTCGCATTGCCCGATGCCGTGTTTACGGGCGTTTCGCATTTAGCAGGTGGCGATCTAGCCAACAGGCTGCTTCTTCGAAAGGCTGCATCCGGTGTCGCGCCGCGCTCGTTAATCTTCTTAATCCTCTCTTCGATTTTTTCTCCGTTCGTCTTTTCGCTCGCGTTTTCGTTCGTCTTCTCAACTGTCTGTCTAAATTTGTTGTTATTATTATTATTTGTATTCATCTTTGTTGGGTCCCCGCTCTGAGCCGCTATCCTTACGCGTTTGTACAGTCGCCTCAAACGATCCCCGTGGGTCCCTTTGAAATCAGTGAGGTCCACGCAAGGGTTGACACAGGGCCTTATGAGTACCTGTGTTCAGAGCCAGGATCTCGGCGCAAAAAAGCAGGAGTCATTCTCAACTGCACCTGTACAGCCACCTCGGCGGCGACGCATGTAGAACGTACTCAGAGCCTCGCTACAGTTTTAACGGGACGGGGGCGGCTGCAGCATTAGCCCACCAGCCGTTTCAGCGGATGTCACTCCTACATAATAAGGTGGTGGAATACTGCAGCCGTCAGCCCATGGCAGTCGGATCAGGATCGTGAGACATATTCGTAAGCCACAAACGTTCCATTTTCCGTCTTCTTCAGCCGCACCAGGCGTGGTGAAACAGCTGTCCAGGATTTTGGTCCGCGGGTGGTATTTTAATTGCCACCTTCCCTGCAGATTTGAAGATCAGCCGAGAGTTCCCCTATCCGCCACCTGGGGACGCGTCCGATGGGAGACTGGAATAACTCCACACGGAATTACTATTACTATTACTATTACTATTACTATTACTATTACTATTACTATTACTATTACTATTACTATTACTATTACTATTACTATTACTATTACTATTACTATTACTATTACTATTACTATTACTATTACTATTACTATTACTATTACTATTACTATTACTATTACTATTACTATTACTATTACTATTACTATTACTATTACTATTACTATTACTATTACTATTACTATTACTATTACTATTACTATTACTATTACTATTACTATTACTATTACTATTACTATTACTATTACTATTACTATTACTATTACTATTACTATTACTATTACTATTACTATTACTATTACTATTACTATTACTATTACTATTACTATTACTATTACTATTACTATTACTATTACTATTACTATTACTATTACTATTACTATTACTATTACTATTACTATTACTATTACTATTACTATTACTATTACTATTACTATTACTATTACTATTACTATTACTATTACTATTACTATTACTATTACTATTACTATTACTATTACTATTACTATTACTATTACTATTACTATTACTATTACTATTACTATTACTATTACTATTACTATTACTATTACTATTACTATTACTATTACTATTACTATTACTATTACTATTACTATTACTATTACTATTACTATTACTATTACTATTACTATTACTATTACTATTACTATTACTATTACTATTACTATTACTATTACTATTACTATTACTATTACTATTACTATTACTATTACTATTACTATTACTATTACTATTACTATTACTATTACTATTACTATTACTATTACTATTACTATTACTATTACTATTACTATTACTATTACTATTACTATTACTATTACTATTACTATTACTATTACTATTACTATTACTATTACTATTACTATTACTATTACTATTACTATTACTATTACTATTACTATTACTATTACTATTACTATTACTATTACTATTACTATTACTATTACTATTACTATTACTATTACTATTACTATTACTATTACTATTACTATTACTATTACTATTACTATTACTATTACTATTACTATTACTATTACTATTACTATTACTATTACTATTACTATTACTATTACTATTACTATTACTATTACTATTACTATTACTATTACTATTACTATTACTATTACTATTACTATTACTATTACTATTACTATTACTATTACTATTACTATTACTATTACTATTACTATTACTATTACTATTACTATTACTATTACTATTACTATTACTATTACTATTACTATTACTATTACTATTACTATTACTATTACTATTACTATTACTATTACTATTACTATTACTATTACTATTACTATTACTATTACTATTACTATTACTATTACTATTACTATTACTATTACTATTACTATTACTATTACTATTACTATTACTATTACTATTACTATTACTATTACTATTACTATTACTATTACTATTACTATTACTATTACTATTACTATTACTATTACTATTACTATTACTATTACTATTACTATTACTATTACTATTACTATTACTATTACTATTACTATTACTATTACTATTACTATTACTATTACTATTACTATTACTATTACTATTACTATTACTATTACTATTACTATTACTATTACTATTACTATTACTATTACTATTACTATTACTATTACTATTACTATTACTATTACTATTACTATTACTATTACTATTACTATTACTATTACTATTACTATTACTATTACTATTACTATTACTATTACTATTACTATTACTATTACTATTACTATTACTATTACTATTACTATTACTATTACTATTACTATTACTATTACTATTACTATTACTATTACTATTACTATTACTATTACTATTACTATTACTATTACTATTACTATTACTATTACTATTACTATTACTATTACTATTACTATTACTATTACTATTACTATTACTATTACTATTACTATTACTATTACTATTACTATTACTATTACTATTACTATTACTATTACTATTACTATTACTATTACTATTACTATTACTATTACTATTACTATTACTATTACTATTACTATTACTATTACTATTACTATTACTATTACTATTACTATTACTATTACTATTACTATTACTATTACTATTACTATTACTATTACTATTACTATTACTATTACTATTACTATTACTATTACTATTACTATTACTATTACTATTACTATTACTATTACTATTACTATTACTATTACTATTACTATTACTATTACTATTACTATTACTATTACTATTACTATTACTATTACTATTACTATTACTATTACTATTACTATTACTATTACTATTACTATTACTATTACTATTACTATTACTATTACTATTACTATTACTATTACTATTACTATTACTATTACTATTACTATTACTATTACTATTACTATTACTATTACTATTACTATTACTATTACTATTACTATTACTATTACTATTACTATTACTATTACTATTACTATTACTATTACTATTACTATTACTATTACTATTACTATTACTATTACTATTACTATTACTATTACTATTACTATTACTATTACTATTACTATTACTATTACTATTACTATTACTATTACTATTACTATTACTATTACTATTACTATTACTATTACTATTACTATTACTATTACTATTACTATTACTATTACTATTACTATTACTATTACTATTACTATTACTATTACTATTACTATTACTATTACTATTACTATTACTATTACTATTACTATTACTATTACTATTACTATTACTATTACTATTACTATTACTATTACTATTACTATTACTATTACTATTACTATTACTATTACTATTACTATTACTATTACTATTACTATTACTATTACTATTACTATTACTATTACTATTACTATTACTATTACTATTACTATTACTATTACTATTACTATTACTATTACTATTACTATTACTATTACTATTACTATTACTATTACTATTACTATTACTATTACTATTACTATTACTATTACTATTACTATTACTATTACTATTACTATTACTATTACTATTACTATTACTATTACTATTACTATTACTATTACTATTACTATTACTATTACTATTACTATTACTATTACTATTACTATTACTATTACTATTACTATTACTATTACTATTACTATTACTATTACTATTACTATTACTATTACTATTACTATTACTATTACTATTACTATTACTATTACTATTACTATTACTATTACTATTACTATTACTATTACTATTACTATTACTATTACTATTACTATTACTATTACTATTACTATTACTATTACTATTACTATTACTATTACTATTACTATTACTATTACTATTACTATTACTATTACTATTACTATTACTATTACTATTACTATTACTATTACTATTACTATTACTATTACTATTACTATTACTATTACTATTACTATTACTATTACTATTACTATTACTATTACTATTACTATTACTATTACTATTACTATTACTATTACTATTACTATTACTATTACTATTACTATTACTATTACTATTACTATTACTATTACTATTACTATTACTATTACTATTACTATTACTATTACTATTACTATTACTATTACTATTACTATTACTATTACTATTACTATTACTATTACTATTACTATTACTATTACTATTACTATTACTATTACTATTACTATTACTATTACTATTACTATTACTATTACTATTACTATTACTATTACTATTACTATTACTATTACTATTACTATTACTATTACTATTACTATTACTATTACTATTACTATTACTATTACTATTACTATTACTATTACTATTACTATTACTATTACTATTACTATTACTATTACTATTACTATTACTATTACTATTACTATTACTATTACTATTACTATTACTATTACTATTACTATTACTATTACTATTACTATTACTATTACTATTACTATTACTATTACTATTACTATTACTATTACTATTACTATTACTATTACTATTACTATTACTATTACTATTACTATTACTATTACTATTACTATTACTATTACTATTACTATTACTATTACTATTACTATTACTATTACTATTACTATTACTATTACTATTACTATTACTATTACTATTACTATTACTATTACTATTACTATTACTATTACTATTACTATTACTATTACTATTACTATTACTATTACTATTACTATTACTATTACTATTACTATTACTATTACTATTACTATTACTATTACTATTACTATTACTATTACTATTACTATTACTATTACTATTACTATTACTATTACTATTACTATTACTATTACTATTACTATTACTATTACTATTACTATTACTATTACTATTACTATTACTATTACTATTACTATTACTATTACTATTACTATTACTATTACTATTACTATTACTATTACTATTACTATTACTATTACTATTACTATTACTATTACTATTACTATTACTATTACTATTACTATTACTATTACTATTACTATTACTATTACTATTACTATTACTATTACTATTACTATTACTATTACTATTACTATTACTATTACTATTACTATTACTATTACTATTACTATTACTATTACTATTACTATTACTATTACTATTACTATTACTATTACTATTACTATTACTATTACTATTACTATTACTATTACTATTACTATTACTATTACTATTACTATTACTATTACTATTACTATTACTATTACTATTACTATTACTATTACTATTACTATTACTATTACTATTACTATTACTATTACTATTACTATTACTATTACTATTACTATTACTATTACTATTACTATTACTATTACTATTACTATTACTATTACTATTACTATTACTATTACTATTACTATTACTATTACTATTACTATTACTATTACTATTACTATTACTATTACTATTACTATTACTATTACTATTACTATTACTATTACTATTACTATTACTATTACTATTACTATTACTATTACTATTACTATTACTATTACTATTACTATTACTATTACTATTACTATTACTATTACTATTACTATTACTATTACTATTACTATTACTATTACTATTACTATTACTATTACTATTACTATTACTATTACTATTACTATTACTATTACTATTACTATTACTATTACTATTACTATTACTATTACTATTACTATTACTATTACTATTACTATTACTATTACTATTACTATTACTATTACTATTACTATTACTATTACTATTACTATTACTATTACTATTACTATTACTATTACTATTACTATTACTATTACTATTACTATTACTATTACTATTACTATTACTATTACTATTACTATTACTATTACTATTACTATTACTATTACTATTACTATTACTATTACTATTACTATTACTATTACTATTACTATTACTATTACTATTACTATTACTATTACTATTACTATTACTATTACTATTACTATTACTATTACTATTACTATTACTATTACTATTACTATTACTATTACTATTACTATTACTATTACTATTACTATTACTATTACTATTACTATTACTATTACTATTACTATTACTATTACTATTACTATTACTATTACTATTACTATTACTATTACTATTACTATTACTATTACTATTACTATTACTATTACTATTACTATTACTATTACTATTACTATTACTATTACTATTACTATTACTATTACTATTACTATTACTATTACTATTACTATTACTATTACTATTACTATTACTATTACTATTACTATTACTATTACTATTACTATTACTATTACTATTACTATTACTATTACTATTACTATTACTATTACTATTACTATTACTATTACTATTACTATTACTATACCAGAAACGGAGGAGGGAGTTTTTTAGTGGAAACACCACTCAACGCAGTCGACGACGGTCACTGTAAGTGCGAAGGCATTTTCAACCCTACCTCGCCCGTCAAAAAAAAAAAAAAAAAAAAAAAAAATTACTATTACTATTACTATTACTATTATTATTACTATTACTATTACTATTACTATTACTATTACTATTACTATTACTATTACTATTACTATTACTATTACTATTACTATTACTATTACTATTACTATTACTATTACTATTACTATTACTATTACTATTACTATTACTATTACTATTACTATTACTATTACTATTACTATTACTATTACTATTACTATTACTATTACTATTACTATTACTATTACTATTACTATTACTATTACTATTACTATTACTATTACTATTACTATTACTATTACTATTACTATTACTATTACTATTACTATTACTATTACTATTACTATTACTATTACTATTACTATTACTATTACTATTACTATTACTATTACTATTACTATTACTATTACTATTACTATTACTATTACTATTACTATTACTATTACTATTACTATTACTATTACTATTACTATTACTATTACTATTACTATTACTATTACTATTACTATTACTATTACTATTACTATTACTATTACTATTACTATTACTATTACTATTACTATTACTATTACTATTACTATTACTATTACTATTACTATTACTATTACTATTACTATTACTATTACTATAGACAAGTGATGATAAGAACCAGGGCCTGGCTAGACTCACATGGGCTGGAGCTAGCCACACACAAAACGGAGTTGGTGTTTCTCACAGGACAGCACATGCCAACCGAGATAGAAATGCGGTTCGAGGATGTTTTAATAACCACCAAGGAAAGCGTGAACTACCTAGGTATAAGGATGGATAGGAGGTTGACATACTCACAACACATTCAATATGTATCCACAAAAGCGGCGAAGATAACGGCACAGCTGAGCAGATTAATGGCGAATGTTGGAGGACCTCTATCATGCAAAAGGAAGCTGCTGATGGAAGCATGCAACAGTGTCCTTTTGTACGGATGTGAAATCTGGGCAGACACGCTGAGTACCAAGAGAAGAGCAAATGCATTACTCTCAGTGCAGAGGACAGCGGCGTTGCGCGTGGCATCGGCATACCGCACAGTATCAGCATCCGCTGTCTTTGTGATAGCAGGCATGCTTCCAATCGACCTTCACGCAGTGGAACGCAAGAGAGTATTTATCACAAGACGATCTACAGCGGACACAATGCCTTTGCCAGATGCTAGACAGGCAACTATTGAAAGATGGCAAGCACTATGGACCGAAGATAGGAACGGTAGATGGACAGCCAAACTTATACCAGATATACGGAAATGGATGGAAAGAAAACACGGAGAGGTGAACTATTACTTGACACAGATGCTCTCCGGACACGGCTATTTTAGAAAATATTTGCACAGAATGGGAAAGTGCAGTACACCATTTTGTTTGTACGAAGAAAGCGATATAGTTGACGATGCGGAACACACGTTTTTCTTCTGCCAACGCTGGGTCATAAGCCGGCAACAAGTGGAGAGGCAAATCGGTTTGATCACGACGGCAAACCTTGTTGACAAGATGACAAGTAATGCGGAAGCGTGGAATGCAGTGGCAACGTACGTCGAATGTGTGCTTCGAGCTAAGAAGAAAGATCTGGATAGAGCACACAGCAGCTTGGGATAGGCTAGGACAGCGACTAAGCTAGACAAAGGAGAAGAGAAAAAAAAAACAAACAAAAAAGCGGGTGCCTGGACGCAGGCATGCGGAAGGCGGTCTCCTGACCAAGGAGGGAGCCACCTCGAAGTAATGCGAAAGCGGTCCCGAGGTGGAAGTATCTCCCAAAGAGATGAGGTGGGGTTTTAGTCGGTATGCCCATATGGGAGAGCCCGACATATCATAGTGGGTAACGATCCACTATGAATGCAGTAATGCATTTCCCCAGCTCACCCGCAAAAAAAAAAAAAAAAAAAAAAAAAAAAAAAAAAAAAATTACTATTACTATTACTATTACTATTACTATTACTATTACTATTACTATTACTATTACTATTACTATTACTATTACTATTACTATTACTATTACTATTACTATTACTATTACTATTACTATTACTATTACTATTACTATTACTATTACTATTACTATTACTATTACTATTACTATTACTATTACTATTACTATTACTATTACTATTACTATTACTATTACTATTACTATTACTATTACTATTACTATTACTATTACTATTACTATTACTATTACTATTACTATTACTATTACTATTACTATTACTATTACTATTACTATTACTATTACTATTACTATTACTATTACTATTACTATTACTATTACTATTACTATTACTATTACTATTACTATTACTATTACTATTACTATTACTATTACTATTACTATTACTATTACTATTACTATTACTATTACTATTACTATTACTATTACTATTACTATTACTATTACTATTACTATTACTATTACTATTACTATTACTATTACTATTACTATTACTATTACTATTACTATTACTATTACTATTACTATTACTATTACTATTACTATTACTATTACTATTACTATTACTATTACTATTACTATTACTATTACTATTACTATTACTATTACTATTACTATTACTATTACTATTACTATTACTATTACTATTACTATTACTATTACTATTACTATTACTATTACTATTACTATTACTATTACTATTACTATTACTATTACTATTACTATTACTATTACTATTACTATTACTATTACTATTACTATTACTATTACTATTACTATTACTATTACTATTACTATTACTATTACTATTACTATTACTATTACTATTACTATTACTATTACTATTACTATTACTATTACTATTACTATTACTATTACTATTACTATTACTATTACTATTACTATTACTATTACTATTACTATTACTATTACTATTACTATTACTATTACTATTACTATTACTATTACTATTACTATTACTATTACTATTACTATTACTATTACTATTACTATTACTATTACTATTACTATTACTATTACTATTACTATTACTATTACTATTACTATTACTATTACTATTACTATTACTATTACTATTACTATTACTATTACTATTACTATTACTATTACTATTACTATTACTATTACTATTACTATTACTATTACTATTACTATTACTATTACTATTACTATTACTATTACTATTACTATTACTATTACTATTACTATTACTATTACTATTACTATTACTATTACTATTACTATTACTATTACTATTACTATTACTATTACTATTACTATTACTATTACTATTACTATTACTATTACTATTACTATTACTATTACTATTACTATTACTATTACTATTACTATTACTATTACTATTACTATTACTATTACTATTACTATTACTATTACTATTACTATTACTATTACTATTACTATTACTATTACTATTACTATTACTATTACTATTACTATTACTATTACTATTACTATTACTATTACTATTACTATTACTATTACTATTACTATTACTATTACTATTACTATTACTATTACTATTACTATTACTATTACTATTACTATTACTATTACTATTACTATTACTATTACTATTACTATTACTATTACTATTACTATTACTATTACTATTACTATTACTATTACTATTACTATTACTATTACTATTACTATTACTATTACTATTACTATTACTATTACTATTACTATTACTATTACTATTACTATTACTATTACTATTACTATTACTATTACTATTACTATTACTATTACTATTACTATTACTATTACTATTACTATTACTATTACTATTACTATTACTATTACTATTACTATTACTATTACTATTACTATTACTATTACTATTACTATTACTATTACTATTACTATTACTATTACTATTACTATTACTATTACTATTACTATTACTATTACTATTACTATTACTATTACTATTACTATTACTATTACTATTACTATTACTATTACTATTACTATTACTATTACTATTACTATTACTATTACTATTACTATTACTATTACTATTACTATTACTATTACTATTACTATTACTATTACTATTACTATTACTATTACTATTACTATTACTATTACTATTACTATTACTATTACTATTACTATTACTATTACTATTACTATTACTATTACTATTACTATTACTATTACTATTACTATTACTATTACTATTACTATTACTATTACTATTACTATTACTATTACTATTACTATTACTATTACTATTACTATTACTATTACTATTACTATTACTATTACTATTACTATTACTATTACTATTACTATTACTATTACTATTACTATTACTATTACTATTACTATTACTATTACTATTACTATTACTATTACTATTACTATTACTATTACTATTACTATTACTATTACTATTACTATTACTATTACTATTACTATTACTATTACTATTACTATTACTATTACTATTACTATTACTATTACTATTACTATTACTATTACTATTACTATTACTATTACTATTACTATTACTATTACTATTACTATTACTATTACTATTACTATTACTATTACTATTACTATTACTATTACTATTACTATTACTATTACTATTACTATTACTATTACTATTACTATTACTATTACTATTACTATTACTATTACTATTACTATTACTATTACTATTACTATTACTATTACTATTACTATTACTATTACTATTACTATTACTATTACTATTACTATTACTATTACTATTACTATTATTACTATTACTATTACTATTACTATTACTATTACTATTACTATTACTATTACTATTACTATTACTATTACTATTACTATTACTATTACTATTACTATTACTATTACTATTACTATTACTATTACTATTACTATTACTATTACTATTACTATTACTATTACTATTACTATTACTATTACTATTACTATTACTATTACTATTACTATTACTATTACTATTACTATTACTATTACTATTACTATTACTATTACTATTACTATTACTATTACTATTACTATTACTATTACTATTACTATTACTATTACTATTACTATTACTATTACTATTACTATTACTATTACTATTACTATTACTATTACTATTACTATTACTATTACTATTACTATTACTATTACTATTACTATTACTATTACTATTACTATTACTATTACTATTACTATTACTATTACTATTACTATTACTATTACTATTACTATTACTATTACTATTACTATTACTATTACTATTACTATTACTATTACTATTACTATTACTATTACTATTACTATTACTATTACTATTACTATTACTATTACTATTACTATTACTATTACTATTACTATTACTATTACTATTACTATTACTATTACTATTACTATTACTATTACTATTACTATTACTATTACTATTACTATTACTATTACTATTACTATTACTATTACTATTACTATTACTATTACTATTACTATTACTATTACTATTACTATTACTATTACTATTACTATTACTATTACTATTACTATTACTATTACTATTACTATTACTATTACTATTACTATTACTATTACTATTACTATTACTATTACTATTACTATTACTATTACTATTACTATTACTATTACTATTACTATTACTATTACTATTACTATTACTATTACTATTACTATTACTATTACTATTACTATTACTATTACTATTACTATTACTATTACTATTACTATTACTATTACTATTACTATTACTATTACTATTACTATTACTATTACTATTACTATTACTATTACTATTACTATTACTATTACTATTACTATTACTATTACTATTACTATTACTATTACTATTACTATTACTATTACTATTACTATTACTATTACTATTACTATTACTATTACTATTACTATTACTATTACTATTACTATTACTATTACTATTACTATTACTATTACTATTACTATTACTATTACTATTACTATTACTATTACTATTACTATTACTATTACTATTACTATTACTATTACTATTACTATTACTATTACTATTACTATTACTATTACTATTACTATTACTATTACTATTACTATTACTATTACTATTACTATTACTATTACTATTACTATTACTATTACTATTACTATTACTATTACTATTACTATTACTATTACTATTACTATTACTATTACTATTACTATTACTATTACTATTACTATTACTATTACTATTACTATTACTATTACTATTACTATTACTATTACTATTACTATTACTATTACTATTACTATTACTATTACTATTACTATTACTATTACTATTACTATTACTATTACTATTACTATTACTATTACTATTACTATTACTATTACTATTACTATTACTATTACTATTACTATTACTATTACTATTACTATTACTATTACTATTACTATTACTATTACTATTACTATTACTATTACTATTACTATTACTATTACTATTACTATTACTATTACTATTACTATTACTATTACTATTACTATTACTATTACTATTACTATTACTATTACTATTACTATTACTATTACTATTACTATTACTATTACTATTACTATTACTATTACTATTACTATTACTATTACTATTACTATTACTATTACTATTACTATTACTATTACTATTACTATTACTATTACTATTACTATTACTATTACTATTACTATTACTATTACTATTACTATTACTATTACTATTACTATTACTATTACTATTACTATTACTATTACTATTACTATTACTATTACTATTACTATTACTATTACTATTACTATTACTATTACTATTACTATTACTATTACTATTACTATTACTATTACTATTACTATTACTATTACTATTACTATTACTATTACTATTACTATTACTATTACTATTACTATTACTATTACTATTACTATTACTATTACTATTACTATTACTATTACTATTACTATTACTATTACTATTACTATTACTATTACTACTATTACTATTACTATTACTATTACTATTACTATTACTATTACTATTACTATTACTATTACTATTACTATTACTATTACTATTACTATTACTATTACTATTACTATTACTATTACTATTACTATTACTATTACTATTACTATTACTATTACTATTACTATTACTATTACTATTACTATTACTATTACTATTACTATTACTATTACTATTACTATTACTATTACTATTACTATTACTATTACTATTACTATTACTATTACTATTACTATTACTATTACTATTACTATTACTATTACTATTACTATTACTATTACTATTACTATTACTATTACTATTACTATTACTATTACTATTACTATTACTATTACTATTACTATTACTATTACTATTACTATTACTATTACTATTACTATTACTATTACTATTACTATTACTATTACTATTACTATTACTATTACTATTACTATTACTATTACTATTACTATTACTATTACTATTACTATTACTATTACTATTACTATTACTATTACTATTACTATTACTATTACTATTACTATTACTATTACTATTACTATTACTATTACTATTACTATTACTATTACTATTACTATTACTATTACTATTACTATTACTATTACTATTACTATTACTATTACTATTACTATTACTATTACTATTACTATTACTATTACTATTACTATTACTATTACTATTACTATTACTATTACTATTACTATTACTATTACTATTACTATTACTATTACTATTACTATTACTATTACTATTACTATTACTATTACTATTACTATTACTATTACTATTACTATTACTATTACTATTACTATTACTATTACTATTACTATTACTATTACTATTACTATTACTATTACTATTACTATTACTATTACTATTACTATTACTATTACTATTACTATTACTATTACTATTACTATTACTATTACTATTACTATTACTATTACTATTACTATTACTATTACTATTACTATTACTATTACTATTACTATTACTATTACTATTACTATTACTATTACTATTACTATTACTATTACTATTACTATTACTATTACTATTACTATTACTATTACTATTACTATTACTATTACTATTACTATTACTATTACTATTACTATTACTATTACTATTACTATTACTATTACTATTACTATTACTATTACTATTACTATTACTATTACTATTACTATTACTATTACTATTACTATTACTATTACTATTACTATTACTATTACTATTACTATTACTATTACTATTACTATTACTATTACTATTACTATTACTATTACTATTACTATTACTATTACTATTACTATTACTATTACTATTACTATTACTATTACTATTACTATTACTATTACTATTACTATTACTATTACTATTACTATTACTATTACTATTACTATTACTATTACTATTACTATTACTATTACTATTACTATTACTATTACTATTACTATTACTATTACTATTACTATTACTATTACTATTACTATTACTATTACTATTACTATTACTATTACTATTACTATTACTATTACTATTACTATTACTATTACTATTACTATTACTATTACTATTACTATTACTATTACTATTACTATTACTATTACTATTACTATTACTATTACTATTACTATTACTATTACTATTACTATTACTATTACTATTACTATTACTATTACTATTACTATTACTATTACTATTACTATTACTATTACTATTACTATTACTATTACTATTACTATTACTATTACTATTACTATTACTATTACTATTACTATTACTATTACTATTACTATTACTATTACTATTACTATTACTATTACTATTACTATTACTATTACTATTACTATTACTATTACTATTACTATTACTATTACTATTACTATTACTATTACTATTACTATTACTATTACTATTACTATTACTATTACTATTACTATTACTATTACTATTACTATTACTATTACTATTACTATTACTATTACTATTACTATTACTATTACTATTACTATTACTATTACTATTACTATTACTATTACTATTACTATTACTATTACTATTACTATTACTATTACTATTACTATTACTATTACTATTACTATTACTATTACTATTACTATTACTATTACTATTACTATTACTATTACTATTACTATTACTATTACTATTACTATTACTATTACTATTACTATTACTATTACTATTACTATTACTATTACTATTACTATTACTATTACTATTACTATTACTATTACTATTACTATTACTATTACTATTACTATTACTATTACTATTACTATTACTATTACTATTACTATTACTATTACTATTACTATTACTATTACTATTACTATTACTATTACTATTACTATTACTATTACTATTACTATTACTATTACTATTACTATTACTATTACTATTACTATTACTATTACTATTACTATTACTATTACTATTACTATTACTATTACTATTACTATTACTATTACTATTACTATTACTATTACTATTACTATTACTATTACTATTACTATTACTATTACTATTACTATTACTATTACTATTACTATTACTATTACTATTACTATTACTATTACTATTACTATTACTATTACTATTACTATTACTATTACTATTACTATTACTATTACTATTACTATTACTATTACTATTACTATTACTATTACTATTACTATTACTATTACTATTACTATTACTATTACTATTACTATTACTATTACTATTACTATTACTATTACTATTACTATTACTATTACTATTACTATTACTATTACTATTACTATTACTATTACTATTACTATTACTATTACTATTACTATTACTATTACTATTACTATTACTATTACTATTACTATTACTATTACTATTACTATTACTATTACTATTACTATTACTATTACTATTACTATTACTATTACTATTACTATTACTATTACTATTACTATTACTATTACTATTACTATTACTATTACTATTACTATTACTATTACTATTACTATTACTATTACTATTACTATTACTATTACTATTACTATTACTATTACTATTACTATTACTATTACTATTACTATTACTATTACTATTACTATTACTATTACTATTACTATTACTATTACTATTACTATTACTATTACTATTACTATTACTATTACTATTACTATTACTATTACTATTACTATTACTATTACTATTACTATTACTATTACTATTACTATTACTATTACTATTACTATTACTATTACTATTACTATTACTATTACTATTACTATTACTATTACTATTACTATTACTATTACTATTACTATTACTATTACTATTACTATTACTATTACTATTACTATTACTATTACTATTACTATTACTATTACTATTACTATTACTATTACTATTACTATTACTATTACTATTACTATTACTATTACTATTACTATTACTATTACTATTACTATTACTATTACTATTACTATTACTATTACTATTACTATTACTATTACTATTACTATTACTATTACTATTACTATTACTATTACTATTACTATTACTATTACTATTACTATTACTATTACTATTACTATTACTATTACTATTACTATTACTATTACTATTACTATTACTATTACTATTACTATTACTATTACTATTACTATTACTATTACTATTACTATTACTATTACTATTACTATTACTATTACTATTACTATTACTATTACTATTACTATTACTATTACTATTACTATTACTATTACTATTACTATTACTATTACTATTACTATTACTATTACTATTACTATTACTATTACTATTACTATTACTATTACTATTACTATTACTATTACTATTACTATTACTATTACTATTACTATTACTATTACTATTACTATTACTATTACTATTACTATTACTATTACTATTACTATTACTATTACTATTACTATTACTATTACTATTACTATTACTATTACTATTACTATTACTATTACTATTACTATTACTATTACTATTACTATTACTATTACTATTACTATTACTATTACTATTACTATTACTATTACTATTACTATTACTATTACTATTACTATTACTATTACTATTACTATTACTATTACTATTACTATTACTATTACTATTACTATTACTATTACTATTACTATTACTATTACTATTACTATTACTATTACTATTACTATTACTATTACTATTACTATTACTATTACTATTACTATTACTATTACTATTACTATTACTATTACTATTACTATTACTATTACTATTACTATTACTATTACTATTACTATTACTATTACTATTACTATTACTATTACTATTACTATTACTATTACTATTACTATTACTATTACTATTACTATTACTATTACTATTACTATTACTATTACTATTACTATTACTATTACTATTACTATTACTATTACTATTACTATTACTATTACTATTACTATTACTATTACTATTACTATTACTATTACTATTACTATTACTATTACTATTACTATTACTATTACTATTACTATTACTATTACTATTACTATTACTATTACTATTACTATTACTATTACTATTACTATTACTATTACTATTACTATTACTATTACTATTACTATTACTATTACTATTACTATTACTATTACTATTACTATTACTATTACTATTACTATTACTATTACTATTACTATTACTATTACTATTACTATTACTATTACTATTACTATTACTATTACTATTACTATTACTATTACTATTACTATTACTATTACTATTACTATTACTATTACTATTACTATTACTATTACTATTACTATTACTATTACTATTACTATTACTATTACTATTACTATTACTATTACTATTACTATTACTATTACTATTACTATTACTATTACTATTACTATTACTATTACTATTACTATTACTATTACTATTACTATTACTATTACTATTACTATTACTATTACTATTACTATTACTATTACTATTACTATTACTATTACTATTACTATTACTATTACTATTACTATTACTATTACTATTACTATTACTATTACTATTACTATTACTATTACTATTACTATTACTATTACTATTACTATTACTATTACTATTACTATTACTATTACTATTACTATTACTATTACTATTACTATTACTATTACTATTACTATTACTATTACTATTACTATTACTATTACTATTACTATTACTATTACTATTACTATTACTATTACTATTACTATTACTATTACTATTACTATTACTATTACTATTACTATTACTATTACTATTACTATTACTATTACTATTACTATTACTATTACTATTACTATTACTATTACTATTACTATTACTATTACTATTAGTCATTGAGTAGTCATTGTGAGCGGACGTGTTTATTTAATTACGTGCCAACGTTCTATTAAATCCTTGTGAGAAAATAACTCAAATAATTGGCATTGCCTATAAAGACGGACGACTCGGTTAGCATAAAGACAGTTAGGAAAACGCAGACCGGAGCCATCCTCCTTGAACTCGGAAAAGGCAACAAGTTAGGCCGGATTTCGTTCAACAGTTGAGGAGTACCATAAAGGATACAGCCTCCGTCGCGGAACTAAAGCCAAAGGCGACTATCGAGATAAGAGATCTCGATTCGCTTACCCTTAAGGAGGAGGTAGAAACAGTAGCCCAGAAGCTG
Organism: Germaria angustata; assembly: GCA_963681545.1. Classification (NCBI taxonomy): domain Eukaryota; kingdom Metazoa; phylum Arthropoda; class Insecta; order Diptera; family Tachinidae; genus Germaria; species Germaria angustata. The sequence continues at coordinate 63,532 of CAVMIK010000102.1, forward strand.
CTCGGAAACCCAGGGGAGCAGATCCATATAAGGATCACCGCACCGAATGTGAGAGAGCAGGTACGGGCCTTCCTCACCCTGTCAGCCGAAAGTGCTGCAAAACTCCTTGAGGTTGGCTATATAAAGATTGGGTGGGTCCGAGCAAGGATGCGATTGTGCGAGGACGTTAGGAGATGTTTCCGATGTCTAGGAACGGGGCACGTACAGGCAAAATGTTCAGGTTTAGACAGGAGGAACGCTTGTATTAGGTGTGGGGGGTCGGGACACAAAATGAAGGACTGTAACGAAACCCCCAAATGTGTCCACTGCGCGGATGCAAAACGCGACCGGACTGACCATCTTCCGGGATCGAAGAGATGCCCACTGGTCAGGAAACGATGAATGTGCTTCAAGCAAATATGCACAGAAGTCGGACGGCAGACGCTCTGATCGAGCAAATTGCCGCTGAAAATAGGGTAGACGCCGTCATTATTTGCGAACAATATAGACGAATACCCCGAGGGTCCTGGTACGAGGATGAAACAGGCACGGCTGCTCTGTGGCTACCTAGCGGCAGTAAGCTCGCGGTCACGCAGTTCGGGGGAGGCCACTGTTACACGTACGTTCGGACGAGACATTACACGCTAATGAGCTGCTACCTTACCCCTAGTGATAGCATAGGCCAGTTCAGGACAAAACTAGACCTGATCGAGTATAGGGTTAGGGAAATAGGCGGACCGTTTATAGTAGCGGGTGATTTCAATGCCAGGGCTGTAGAATGGGGGGACCGGACAACGAACTCACGCGGAAGAAACATTTTAGACATGGCTGCTAGGTTAGGTTTGATAGTGGCAAATACCGGTAATGCTACTACTTTCAGAAGACCGGGATGTGAAGACACCACCCCAGACATCACTTTGGTGTCCGAAAGCTTGGCTATAAGTGTTGAAGGGTGGAGAGTATTGGAAGACTTCACTGGTAGCGATCACCAGTATATTACCTTCCAGACCACGGAACGAACGGACTCTGACCGGACGCAAAGAAGGAGAGGCACACGCAAGTGGAATGCAACTAAGCTGAACCACGAAAGATTTCTAAGCAATTTCGACGGGGTCTCAGCTGCGCACACCATTAGTGATGCTGACTCCATGGCAACGGCATTGAGGCAGCGCATAGTTCAAAGCTGTGAGGCATCCATGCCCCGTGTAACGCAACATTCTAGAAGACAGGCTGCGTACTGGTGGACGCCAGATATAGCTGAGCTCAGACGAATCTGCCTCCGCAACAGAAGGAGATACACCAGAGCCCGGCGAAATGGCGAGGCATCCATGGAGGCCGAAGAATTCAGACAATGCCGAAAAGCACTGAAATGGGCGATTATTAGAAGCAAGAAGTTGAAATGGGAAGAACTTCGGAACGATCTGAACAGCAACCCCTGGGGACTCGGCTATAAGATCGTTACGAGGAAGCTAAACGCGAGCCATGCTGCTCCGCACATAGGGAACGATATCAACCACATCGTGGATAACTTGTTCCCCATGCACCCTCCACTGCACGATGAACGCGAAGTCCTTGCTGATGGGATACACACGCCCTTCACTGAAGAAGAGCTAAAAATCGCAGCTAGAAGCCTTAAGAGGGGTAAAGCCCCCGGGCCTGACGGAATACCAGCGGAGACACTCATACTTTTAGCCGAAAATCGGCCAGACGCTCTGCTCGAAGTGTATAACGCTTGTATTGCCCAAGGCACTTTTCCCAAAGAGTGGAAAAGACAAAAGCTCATACTGATTAGCAAGGGAAGAGGCGACCAAACGCAACCATCAGCTTACCGCCCTCTATGCATGTTAGATAGCACAGGCAAACTATTGGAGAAGCTTCTGCAACGCAGATTAGCAGAATCCATCGAGGCAGCCGGAGGACTATCGGAGAGGCAGCACGGCTTTCGACCCGGAAGATCGACTCTTGGTGCCATTGAGGATGTAGTGAGAAGTTTCGAAAACGCACAGAACGGACGCTCCTACCCGAAACGTATAATCGTCCTAGCTACACTTGATGTACGCAACGCTTTTAATAGCTTACGATGGGCAAATGTTATCAAGGCATTGCGGGAAAGATTCCGCATACCTAGATATCTTATGAGAATTCTCCAGAGCTATCTTAGGGATCGTAAACTTATATACGACACACCAGACGGCCAGATAGTTAGAACGATTACATCGGGGGCAGCCCAGGGATCCGTCCTGGGTCCTGACCTCTGGAATCTAAGCTATGACGAGATATTAGGAATAGATATGCCAGAAGACACACACCTTGTAGGGTACGCGGACGACATAGCGGCGGTCATTTCGGCACGGGACGCGGACGACGCTAGAAGAAAATTGAATCAGGTAATGATAAGGACTCGAGCATGGCTCGAGGACCATGGGCTCGAACTAGCGGTGAACAAAACTGAATTAATCATGATGACGCGAGGGCATATGCCACTAGAAATTAGCATGCAGATAGATGACATGCTCCTGGTGACGAAAAGGGCGATAAAATATCTGGGCGTAAAAATCGATAGTAGGCTCACTTATTGGGCCCAGATAAAACATGCGGCTGCAAAGGCAGCAAAAGTTTCAGGCATGTTGAGCAGGCTAATGGCAAACATTGGCGGGCCCACACAGAGCAAGAGGAGGCTGATTATGGCAACCACAAATTCTATACTGCTATATGGCAGCGAAATTTGGGGAAATGCACTGAGAGCAAAGTCTAAGCGTAAGGCTCTAGAAGAAGTCCAACGCACAGCGGCACTCAGAATCGCCTCAGCCTACCGTACAGTTTCAGGCGCGGCGGTCTTCGTAATAAGTGGAGAGATTCCGGTTGATCTCCTGGCGCGCGAACGGAAAGAGGCATGGGACTCTAGGGGGGCGGAAATTACTATTAGTGCTGCAGAGCGGAGATCTGAAACCATCCAGCGATGGCAAAACAGATGGAACGCAGAAACGTCCGGTAGATGGACGAAGAGGCTCATTCCTAACATAGAAAAGTGGACTCAAAGGAAATTTGGGGAGATTAACTACTTCCTGACCCAGTTCCTTTCAGGTCATGGATACTTCCGGAAGTATCTACATCGTATGGGTAAAACAAGTAATTCCAGTTGCATCTACTGCGATGCAACAAATGACGATGCAGAACACACTTTTTTCAACTGCATCAGATGGAATACTGAGCGAATCGCATTAAGAGAGCAGATTGGCGTTTTCACCCCTGCCAACATAGTTGACAGAATGCTCGAATGCGAAAACACATGGAATGCTGTGAGTAAATACATCGAGTATGTCTTAAGAAGAAAGAAAAGAGACCTCGATGCACGGCAAAATGAGTCCCCATCAACGGAGACTCAGCAAGAATGAGCCAGCAGCATGAAAATGACGGACCCAGACGTGGGTGTTACGAGCAAAGTCCTTCTTAGGAGGATGAAGTTTCTGGGCCTTCTTGAAGTAATGTAGAAAACAGTCCCGGGAGGGCATCCCACCAGAAACGGAGGAGGGAGTTTTTTAGTGGAAACACCACTCAACGCAGTCGACGACGGTCACTGTAAGTGCGAAGGCATTTTCAACCCTACCTCGCCCGTCAAAAAAAAAAAAAAAAAAAAAAAAATTACTATTACTATTACTATTACTATTACTATTACTATTACTATTACTATTACTATTACTATTACTATTACTATTACTATTACTATTACTATTACTATTACTATTACTATTACTATTACTATTACTATTACTATTACTATTACTATTACTATTACTATTACTATTACTATTACTATTACTATTACTATTACTATTACTATTACTATTACTATTACTATTACTATTACTATTACTATTACTATTACTATTACTATTACTATTACTATTACTATTACTATTACTATTACTATTACTATTACTATTACTATTACTATTACTATTACTATTACTATTACTATTACTATTACTATTACTATTACTATTACTATTACTATTACTATTACTATTACTATTACTATTACTATTACTATTACTATTACTATTACTATTACTATTACTATTACTATTACTATTACTATTACTATTACTATTACTATTACTATTACTATTACTATTACTATTACTATTACTATTACTATTACTATTACTATTACTATTACTATTACTATTACTATTACTATTACTATTACTATTACTATTACTATTACTATTACTATTACTATTACTATTACTATTACTATTACTATTACTATTACTATTACTATTACTATTACTATTACTATTACTATTACTATTACTATTACTATTACTATTACTATTACTATTACTATTACTATTACTATTACTATTACTATTACTATTACTATTACTATTACTATTACTATTACTATTACTATTACTATTACTATTACTATTACTATTACTATTACTATTACTATTACTATTACTATTACTATTACTATTACTATTACTATTACTATTACTATTACTATTACTATTACTATTACTATTACTATTACTATTACTATTACTATTACTATTACTATTACTATTACTATTACTATTACTATTACTATTACTATTACTATTACTATTACTATTACTATTACTATTACTATTACTATTACTATTACTATTACTATTACTATTACTATTACTATTACTATTACTATTACTATTACTATTACTATTACTATTACTATTACTATTACTATTACTATTACTATTACTATTACTATTACTATTACTATTACTATTACTATTACTATTACTATTACTATTACTATTACTATTACTATTACTATTACTATTACTATTACTATTACTATTACTATTACTATTACTATTACTATTACTATTACTATTACTATTACTATTACTATTACTATTACTATTACTATTACTATTACTATTACTATTACTATTACTATTACTATTACTATTACTATTACTATTACTATTACTATTACTATTACTATTACTATTACTATTACTATTACTATTACTATTACTATTACTATTACTATTACTATTACTATTACTATTACTATTACTATTACTATTACTATTACTATTACTATTACTATTACTATTACTATTACTATTACTATTACTATTACTATTACTATTACTATTACTATTACTATTACTATTACTATTACTATTACTATTACTATTACTATTACTATTACTATTACTATTACTATTACTATTACTATTACTATTACTATTACTATTACTATTACTATTACTATTACTATTACTATTACTATTACTATTACTATTACTATTACTATTACTATTACTATTACTATTACTATTACTATTACTATTACTATTACTATTACTATTACTATTACTATTACTATTACTATTACTATTACTATTACTATTACTATTACTATTACTATTACTATTACTATTACTATTACTATTACTATTACTATTACTATTACTATTACTATTACTATTACTATTACTATTACTATTACTATTACTATTACTATTACTATTACTATTACTATTACTATTACTATTACTATTACTATTACTATTACTATTACTATTACTATTACTATTACTATTACTATTACTATTACTATTACTATTACTATTACTATTACTATTACTATTACTATTACTATTACTATTACTATTACTATTACTATTACTATTACTATTACTATTACTATTACTATTACTATTACTATTACTATTACTATTACTATTACTATTACTATTACTATTACTATTACTATTACTATTACTATTACTATTACTATTACTATTACTATTACTATTACTATTACTATTACTATTACTATTACTATTACTATTACTATTACTATTACTATTACTATTACTATTACTATTACTATTACTATTACTATTACTATTACTATTACTATTACTATTACTATTACTATTACTATTACTATTACTATTACTATTACTATTACTATTACTATTACTATTACTATTACTATTACTATTACTATTACTATTACTATTACTATTACTATTACTATTACTATTACTATTACTATTACTATTACTATTACTATTACTATTACTATTACTATTACTATTACTATTACTATTACTATTACTATTACTATTACTATTACTATTACTATTACTATTACTATTACTATTACTATTACTATTACTATTACTATTACTATTACTATTACTATTACTATTACTATTACTATTACTATTACTATTACTATTACTATTACTATTACTATTACTATTACTATTACTATTACTATTACTATTACTATTACTATTACTATTACTATTACTATTACTATTACTATTACTATTACTATTACTATTACTATTACTATTACTATTACTATTACTATTACTATTACTATTACTATTACTATTACTATTACTATTACTATTACTATTACTATTACTATTACTATTACTATTACTATTACTATTACTATTACTATTACTATTACTATTACTATTACTATTACTATTACTATTACTATTACTATTACTATTACTATTACTATTACTATTACTATTACTATTACTATTACTATTACTATTACTATTACTATTACTATTACTATTACTATTACTATTACTATTACTATTACTATTACTATTACTATTACTATTACTATTACTATTACTATTACTATTACTATTACTATTACTATTACTATTACTATTACTATTACTATTACTATTACTATTACTATTACTATTACTATTACTATTACTATTACTATTACTATTACTATTACTATTACTATTACTATTACTATTACTATTACTATTACTATTACTATTACTATTACTATTACTATTACTATTACTATTACTATTACTATTACTATTACTATTACTATTACTATTACTATTACTATTACTATTACTATTACTATTACTATTACTATTACTATTACTATTACTATTACTATTACTATTACTATTACTATTACTATTACTATTACTATTACTATTACTATTACTATTACTATTACTATTACTATTACTATTACTATTACTATTACTATTACTATTACTATTACTATTACTATTACTATTACTATTACTATTACTATTACTATTACTATTACTATTACTATTACTATTACTATTACTATTACTATTACTATTACTATTACTATTACTATTACTATTACTATTACTATTACTATTACTATTACTATTACTATTACTATTACTATTACTATTACTATTACTATTACTATTACTATTACTATTACTATTACTATTACTATTACTATTACTATTACTATTACTATTACTATTACTATTACTATTACTATTACTATTACTATTACTATTACTATTACTATTACTATTACTATTACTATTACTATTACTATTACTATTACTATTACTATTACTATTACTATTACTATTACTATTACTATTACTATTACTATTACTATTACTATTACTATTACTATTACTATTACTATTACTATTACTATTACTATTACTATTACTATTACTATTACTATTACTATTACTATTACTATTACTATTACTATTACTATTACTATTACTATTACTATTACTATTACTATTACTATTACTATTACTATTACTATTACTATTACTATTACTATTACTATTACTATTACTATTACTATTACTATTACTATTACTATTACTATTACTATTACTATTACTATTACTATTACTATTACTATTACTATTACTATTACTATTACTATTACTATTACTATTACTATTACTATTACTATTACTATTACTATTACTATTACTATTACTATTACTATTACTATTACTATTACTATTACTATTACTATTACTATTACTATTACTATTACTATTACTATTACTATTACTATTACTATTACTATTACTATTACTATTACTATTACTATTACTATTACTATTACTATTACTATTACTATTACTATTACTATTACTATTACTATTACTATTACTATTACTATTACTATTACTATTACTATTACTATTACTATTACTATTACTATTACTATTACTATTACTATTACTATTACTATTACTATTACTATTACTATTACTATTACTATTACTATTACTATTACTATTACTATTACTATTACTATTACTATTACTATTACTATTACTATTACTATTACTATTACTATTACTATTACTATTACTATTACTATTACTATTACTATTACTATTACTATTACTATTACTATTACTATTACTATTACTATTACTATTACTATTACTATTACTATTACTATTACTATTACTATTACTATTACTATTACTATTACTATTACTATTACTATTACTATTACTATTACTATTACTATTACTATTACTATTACTATTACTATTACTATTACTATTACTATTACTATTACTATTACTATTACTATTACTATTACTATTACTATTACTATTACTATTACTATTACTATTACTATTACTATTACTATTACTATTACTATTACTATTACTATTACTATTACTATTACTATTACTATTACTATTACTATTACTATTACTATTACTATTACTATTACTATTACTATTACTATTACTATTACTATTACTATTACTATTACTATTACTATTACTATTACTATTACTATTACTATTACTATTACTATTACTATTACTATTACTATTACTATTACTATTACTATTACTATTACTATTACTATTACTATTACTATTACTATTACTATTACTATTACTATTACTATTACTATTACTATTACTATTACTATTACTATTACTATTACTATTACTATTACTATTACTATTACTATTACTATTACTATTACTATTACTATTACTATTACTATTACTATTACTATTACTATTACTATTACTATTACTATTACTATTACTATTACTATTACTATTACTATTACTATTACTATTACTATTACTATTACTATTACTATTACTATTACTATTACTATTACTATTACTATTACTATTACTATTACTATTACTATTACTATTACTATTACTATTACTATTACTATTACTATTACTATTACTATTACTATTACTATTACTATTACTATTACTATTACTATTACTATTACTATTACTATTACTATTACTATTACTATTACTATTACTATTACTATTACTATTACTATTACTATTACTATTACTATTACTATTACTATTACTATTACTATTACTATTACTATTACTATTACTATTACTATTACTATTACTATTACTATTACTATTACTATTACTATTACTATTACTATTACTATTACTATTACTATTACTATTACTATTACTATTACTATTACTATTACTATTACTATTACTATTACTATTACTATTACTATTACTATTACTATTACTATTACTATTACTATTACTATTACTATTACTATTACTATTACTATTACTATTACTATTACTATTACTATTACTATTACTATTACTATTACTATTACTATTACTATTACTATTACTATTACTATTACTATTACTATTACTATTACTATTACTATTACTATTACTATTACTATTACTATTACTATTACTATTACTATTACTATTACTATTACTATTACTATTACTATTACTATTACTATTACTATTACTATTACTATTACTATTACTATTACTATTACTATTACTATTACTATTACTATTACTATTACTATTACTATTACTATTACTATTACTATTACTATTACTATTACTATTACTATTACTATTACTATTACTATTACTATTACTATTACTATTACTATTACTATTACTATTACTATTACTATTACTATTACTATTACTATTACTATTACTATTACTATTACTATTACTATTACTATTACTATTACTATTACTATTACTATTACTATTACTATTACTATTACTATTACTATTACTATTACTATTACTATTACTATTACTATTACTATTACTATTACTATTACTATTACTATTACTATTACTATTACTATTACTATTACTATTACTATTACTATTACTATTACTATTACTATTACTATTACTATTACTATTACTATTACTATTACTATTACTATTACTATTACTATTACTATTACTATTACTATTACTATTACTATTACTATTACTATTACTATTACTATTACTATTACTATTACTATTACTATTACTATTACTATTACTATTACTATTACTATTACTATTACTATTACTATTACTATTACTATTACTATTACTATTACTATTACTATTACTATTACTATTACTATTACTATTACTATTACTATTACTATTACTATTACTATTACTATTACTAAAGAGAAATCAAAAGATATTGGATGGAAGTTTGTATGGTTTAGCAACGGGCAAATTTATGCGAAAAAGAACGAACAATCAACAACTATGATAATATTTACCGTGAATGATATAGAAAAAATGGCTTAGAACTCAATTTAAATAAACATTTAAACACACTTTCAAATAAAAAATAAAAAAATATTATTATTTGTATATATATAAATATGCCTCATTTTTAAATCTAATTAAATAAATATGAACAATATATTAATAAATACTCTCGAAAGTTTTAGTGGTATAAACACGAAACTATTAAGTTATCCCGTTTCTTTAATTTTCATGAACATCCGCTCTCTACGTTCAAATTTTAACTCATTTATAGCTTCAATAAATTGTATAATAAATCAAATTAAAATAATCGTTCTCGTTGAAATTAATATCAGTGATGACGAAAACAACTTTTACAATATACCAGGCTTCAATTCTGTATTTTTCAATAGACCAGTTAAAAGAGGAGGAGGTGTAGCCATATTTGTAAAAGAGAATATTCCCTACAATAATATAACAACAAACACAACATACTTTGAAGTACTGCACATAAGCTTACAAACAAAAGAACAAATATCATTACTTGCTATCTATCGATCACCATCTCTACATACCAATGACTTTATAAGAGAGTTAGATGATTTTTTGAAAACTATTAAAAAACAACGTAATGTAATAATGGTAGGAGATATAAATATCGACATTATGAAAGAGAATCCGGTGACTACTCTTTATTTAGATATACTTAACTGCAATGGTTTGCAGATGATGGTTAATGATTACACAAGAGAGGATATCATCCAAAATACAAGATCATGCATTGATCACATGCTTGTTAGAATGAAAAATATATACACAGAGCTAAACTCATCAATAATAAAGACCAACATCTCAGATCACTACACAATATTTTTCTCTTATAATATATGCGATAAATCAACTAACACAATCAAAACCAATTCCCAACAAACAAAATTATGCAACTTTAAAGTAAATCACCAGATACGTGCAATAAACTGGAACGAGACTGTAAAAACAAACCCTGAAAATTTTTTTAATGCTATAAATGAAAAATTTAAAAATATATATGAAAATACGCAATTTAAAACACAGAAAACAAAAAATAGAACACCTAGTCCATGGATAAGTGCAGATCTAATGAAAAATTGTGAGACGCGGGATAAACTTTATAAAAAATGGTGTCGTAATAAAAATAATATACAAAACGAAAATGAATACAAGAAATATAGAAATATGTTAAATAAAAAATTAATATATGCTAAGAACTCATATTATAAACAAAAGTTCTTTGAAAATCGAAGTAATATTCGTGTGACATGGCAAATAATAAATGAATTAATAGGAAAAAAATCAATAAATCTAGATGAAACTATAATAAAAAACTTTAAAAATTCAAATATAAAAGATATATGTAACAACTTTGCTGTTAACTTCAAAACAAATGTAGAAAAAATTGTACACCCTTGTAATATTAAAACCATCAACAACCCACAACTTGTACTACAAAATTCATTTTACCTAATCAACACCGATGAAACAGAAATCTTTAATATATTGAACACTCTTAATGTTAGAAAAGGAGCTGGTTTTGATGAAATAAGGCCGATAGATTTGAAAAATAACGCTTTTGTTTTAACTCCAATAATAACCAAGCTAATCAATCTTATACTGGAACATTCAACAATGCCAGAAATTTTTAAAATATCCTATGTTCGACCGATTTTCAAGAGTGGTGAAAAATCAGACGTGAACAATTACAGACCGATTGCCATACTATCTGTCTTTGAAAAAATAATGGAAGAAATAATAGTGAGAAGATTAAAACTTTTCTTAGATAAACATAAAGTAATAAATGCAAATCAGTTTGGATTTCAGAAGGGCAAAAGCATTAATAAACTACTTGGTAATTTTGGTAATTACATTAATGAGCAGCTAAGTAAGAATCACCATTGCCTAACGTTATTTATTGACTTTAGCAAAGCTTTTGACACGTTGTCACATGATAAATTGCTCTTAATGCTGGAGAGAGTTGGTATAAGAGGAAAATGCTTGGAATGGTTTAAAAATTACTTATTATATAGGAAATACTATGTTAAAATTTCAAACAATGTTAGTGAGGAAGTCGGTATAGAATATGGTGTACCACAAGGATCCAAATTGGGACCACTTCTTTATATAATATATTCGAACGAACTCATCAATGCCTTAAAACTTAGTCAAACATTTGCATATGCAGATGATACAGCCATTGTTGTTGCCCATAGGGAACTGAAAACAGCTACTAGTTTGATGCAACATCAACTTGATGTGGCAATAAGTTGGTGTCATGACCATGGATTGGTTATCAATGCATCTAAAACTAAGTTGATGCATATCAAACCTCCACATTTTCGATATGCTGATGTGAAATTTAAATTTCATAACACTGAATGTGTACACAGCAAAAAATTTATGGAATTTAATTACAATAATGATAACTGTCAAACGTTAATTGAACTTGTCAATACTTATAAATACCTTGGTGTACATGTAGATCATAACTTTAAATGGCGTGAGCACATTGAAGAAATTCGTAAGAAATTAAGAAAAGCCTCTTACGTACTCTTTCATCTAAGTTTTTGTTCCAATACAACAGTGTTAAGACAAGTATACTTTTCGTTAGCTGAATCATACATACGTCATGGTATAACAGCATGGGGATCTTCAACAAACACAAAAAAACTTCAAAAAACACAAAATCAATTACTAAAGATTTTAAAATCGCACAAAAATGCGAATCAAGAAGAAGAAAATACAACACATGAAACTTTAAACAACATTGCAACTCGAAATAATAGCTGTATGGAAACCAGTATTGCTAAAGATCTTCGTATCTTAAGCATTGAAAATATTTTTAAAATTTCAGTTGCAACTGACTTTTTTAATGACTCCAGGTTTTTGCAACAAATCAGCCACAACTACGAAACCCGAATGAATGAAGAAAGAAGATTTCAAGTACAAAGCCATAGAAATGAGTACGGATGTAGAACGTTGTCCGTTGTCATCCCAAATATATTTAACAACATCCCTTATGATGTCCTTCGAATTATTAACAACAACCACCATAAGAAGAAAGCTTTAAAGAGTTATTTCATCAGCACGCAATGATTACGTACTATCAGATTACTGAAGTCCAAAAAATTATTAAAATTTTTTATTATTAAAATCTATTATTAAAATTTTTTATATAAATCCAATTTTCTGTATTTTATTAAATATTTTTAAATTTTTTTGTATATATATACTCGTATATTATTAAAATGTAATTAAATTAAATTCATTAAATTTCTAATAATGTAAATCATAAATCTATAACTTTACCTGCAGACAAGCCTTTTTGGCTTCGCAAGGTGTAAATAGAAAATGAAATGTATATTTGCAAGAAATTTTAATAAAGAATGATTTGAAAAAAAAAAAAATTACTATTACTATTACTATTACTATTACTATTACTATTACTATTACTATTACTATTACTATTACTATTACTATTACTATTACTATTACTATTACTATTACTATTACTATTACTATTACTATTACTATTACTATTACTATTACTATTACTATTACTATTACTATTACTATTACTATTACTATTACTATTACTATTACTATTACGATGGGCAAATGTTATCCAGGCATTGCGGGAAAGATTCCGCATACCTGTATATCTTATGAGAATTCTCCAGAGTTATCTTAGGGACCGTACACTCATATACGATACACCAGACGGACAGAGAGTTAGAACAATCACATCGGGGGCAGCCCAGGGATCCGTTCTTGGGCCTGACCTCTGGAATCTAAGCTATGACGAGATATTAGGAATAGATATGCCAGAAGACACACACCTTGTAGGGTACGCGGACGACATAGCGGCAGTCATTTCGGCACGGGACGCGGACGACGCTAAGAGAAAATTAAACCAAGTTATGATAAGGACTCGAGCATGGCTCGAGGACCATGGGCTCGAACTTGCAGTAGACAAGACTGAAGTAATCATGATGACACGGGGGCATATGCCTCTAGAAATTAGCATGCCGGTAGATGACATGCTCGTAGTGACGAAGAGGGCGATAAAATATCTGGGCGTACAAATCGATAACAGGCTCACTTATTGGGCCCAGATTAAACATGCGGCTGCAAAGGCAGCAAAAGTTTCAGGCATGTTGAGCAGGCTAATGGCAAACATTGGCGGGCCCACACAGAGCAAGAGGAGGCTGATTATGGCAGCCACAAATTCTATACTGCTATATGGCAGCGAAATTTGGGGCAATGCACTGAGAGCAAAGTCTAAGCGTAAGGCTATAGAAGAAGTCCAACGCACAGCCGCACTCAGAATCGCCTCAGCCTACCGTACGGTTTCAGGCGCGGCGGTTTTCGTAATAAGTGGTGAGATTCCGGTTGATCTCCAGGCGCGCGAACGGAAAGAGGCATGGGACTCTAGGGGGGCGGAAATTAATATTAGTGCTGCAGAGCGGAGATCTGGAACCATCCAACGATGGCAAAGCAGATGGAACGCAGAACAGTCCGGTAGATGGACGAAAAGGCTCATTCCTAACATAGGAAAGTGGACTCAAAGGAAATTTGGGGAGATTAACTACTTCCTGACCCAGTTCCTTTCAGGTCATGGATACTTCCGGAAGTATCTACATCGTATGGGCAAAACAGGTAATTCCAGTTGCATCTACTGCGATGCAACAAACGACGATGCAGAACACACTTTTTTCAACTGCATCAGATGGAATACTGAGCGAATCGCATTAAGAGAGCAGATTGGCGTTTTCACCCCTGCCAACATAGTTGACAGAATGCTCGAATGCGAAAACACATGGAATGCTGTGAGTAAATACATCGAGTATGTCTTAAGAAGAAAGAAAAGAGACCTCGATGCACGGCAAAATGAGTCCCCATTAACGGAGACTCAGCAAGAATGAGCCAGCAGCATGAAAATGACGGACCCAGCGTGGGTGTTACGAGCAAAGTCCTTCTTAGGAGGATGAAGTTTCTGGGCCTTCTTGAAGTAATGTAGAAAACAGTCCCGGGAAGGCATCCCACCAGAAACGGAGGAGGGAGTTTTTTAGTGGAAACACCACTCAACGCAGTCGGACGACGGTCACTGTAAGTGCGAAGGCATTTTCAACCCTACCTCGCCCGTCAAAAAAAAAAAAAAAAAAAAAAAAACTATCTATTACTATTACTATTACTATTACTATTACTATTACTATTACTATTACTATTACTTATTACTATTACTATTACTATTACTATTACTATTACTATTACTATTACTATTACTATTATTACTATTACTATTACTATTACTATTACTATTACTATTACTATTACTATTACTATTACTATTACTATTACTATTACTATTACTATTACTATTACTATTACTATTACTATTACTATTACTATTACTATTACTATTACTATTACTATTACTATTACTATTACTATTACTATTACTATTACTATTACTATTACTATTACTATTACTATTACTATTACTATTACTATTACTATTACTATTACTATTACTATTACTATTACTATTACTATTACTATTACTATTACTATTACTATTACTATTACTATTACTATTACTATTACTATTACTATTACTATTACTATTACTATTACTATTACTATTACTATTACTATTACTATTACTATTACTATTACTATTACTATTACTATTACTATTACTATTACTATTACTATTACTATTACTATTACTATTACTATTACTATTACTATTACTATTACTATTACTATTACTATTACTATTACTATTACTATTACTATTACTATTACTATTACTATTACTATTACTATTACTATTACTATTACTATTACTATTACTATTACTATTACTATTACTATTACTATTACTATTACTATTACTATTACTATTACTATTACTATTACTATTACTATTACTATTACTATTACTATTACTATTACTATTACTATTACTATTACTATTACTATTACTATTACTATTACTATTACTATTACTATTACTATTACTATTACTATTACTATTACTATTACTATTACTATTACTATTACTATTACTATTACTATTACTATTACTATTACTATTACTATTACTATTACTATTACTATTACTATTACTATTACTATTACTATTACTATTACTATTACTATTACTATTACTATTACTATTACTATTACTAGTACTATTACTATTACTATTACTATTACTATTACTATTACTATTACTATTACTATTACTATTACTATTACTATTACTATTACTATTACTATTACTATTACTATTACTATTACTATTACTATTACTATTACTATTACTATTACTATTACTATTACTATTACTATTACTATTACTATTACTATTACTATTACTATTACTATTACTATTACTATTACTATTACTATTACTATTACTATTACTATTACTATTACTATTACTATTACTATTACTATTACTATTACTATTACTATTACTATTACTATTACTATTACTATTACTATTACTATTACTATTACTATTACTATTACTATTACTATTACTATTACTATTACTATTACTATTACTATTACTATTACTATTACTATTACTATTACTATTACTATTACTATTACTATTACTATTACTATTACTATTACTATTACTATTACTATTACTATTACTATTACTATTACTATTACTATTACTATTACTATTACTATTACTATTACTATTACTATTACTATTACTATTACTATTACTATTACTATTACTATTACTATTACTATTACTATTACTATTACTATTACTATTACTATTACTATTACTATTACTATTACTATTACTATTACTATTACTATTACTATTACTATTACTATTACTATTACTATTACTATTACTATTACTATTACTATTACTATTACTATTACTATTACTATTACTATTACTATTACTATTACTATTACTATTACTATTACTATTACTATTACTATTACTATTACTATTACTATTACTATTACTATTACTATTACTATTACTATTACTATTACTATTACTATTACTATTACTATTACTATTACTATTACTATTACTATTACTATTACTATTACTATTACTATTACTATTACTATTACTATTACTATTACTATTACTATTACTATTACTATTACTATTACTATTACTATTACTATTACTATTACTATTACTATTACTATTACTATTACTATTACTATTACTATTACTATTACTATTACTATTACTATTACTATTACTATTACTATTACTATTACTATTACTATTACTATTACTATTACTATTACTATTACTATTACTATTACTATTACTATTACTATTACTATTACTATTACTATTACTATTACTATTACTATTACTATTACTATTACTATTACTATTACTATTACTATTACTATTACTATTACTATTACTATTACTATTACTATTACTATTACTATTACTATTACTATTACTATTACTATTACTATTACTATTACTATTACTATTACTATTACTATTACTATTACTATTACTATTACTATTACTATTACTATTACTATTACTATTACTATTACTATTACTATTACTATTACTATTACTATTACTATTACTATTACTATTACTATTACTATTACTATTACTATTACTATTACTATTACTATTACTATTACTATTACTATTACTATTACTATTACTATTACTATTACTATTACTATTACTATTACTATTACTATTACTATTACTATTACTATTACTATTACTATTACTATTACTATTACTATTACTATTACTATTACTATTACTATTACTATTACTATTACTATTACTATTACTATTACTATTACTATTACTATTACTATTACTATTACTATTACTATTACTATTACTATTACTATTACTATTACTATTACTATTACTATTACTATTACTATTACTATTACTATTACTATTACTATTACTATTACTATTACTATTACTATTACTATTACTATTACTATTACTATTACTATTACTATTACTATTACTATTACTATTACTATTACTATTACTATTACTATTACTATTACTATTACTATTACTATTACTATTACTATTACTATTACTATTACTATTACTATTACTATTACTATTACTATTACTATTACTATTACTATTACTATTACTATTACTATTACTATTACTATTACTATTACTATTACTATTACTATTACTATTACTATTACTATTACTATTACTATTACTATTACTATTACTATTACTATTACTATTACTATTACTATTACTATTACTATTACTATTACTATTACTATTACTATTACTATTACTATTACTATTACTATTACTATTACTATTACTATTACTATTACTATTACTATTACTATTACTATTACTATTACTATTACTATTACTATTACTATTACTATTACTATTACTATTACTATTACTATTACTATTACTATTACTATTACTATTACTATTACTATTACTATTACTATTACTATTACTATTACTATTACTATTACTATTACTATTACTATTACTATTACTATTACTATTACTATTACTATTACTATTACTATTACTATTACTATTACTATTACTATTACTATTACTATTACTATTACTATTACTATTACTATTACTATTACTATTACTATTACTATTACTATTACTATTACTATTACTATTACTATTACTATTACTATTACTATTACTATTACTATTACTATTACTATTACTATTACTATTACTATTACTATTGGAGAAGCTTCTGCAACGCAGATTAGCAGAATCCATCGAGGCAGCCGGAGGACTATCGGAGAGGCAGCACGGCTTTCGACCCGGAAGATCGACTCTTGGTGCCATTGAGGATGTAGTGAGAAGTTTCGAAAACGCACAGAACGGACGCTCCTACCCGAAACGTATAATTGTCCTAGCTACACTTGATGTACGCAACGCTTTTAATAGCTTACGATGGGCAAATGTTATCAAGGCATTGCGGGAAAGATTCCGCATACCTAGATATCTTATGAGAATTCTCCAGAGCTATCTTAGGGATCGTAAACTTATATACGACACACCAGACGGCCAGATAGTTAGAACGATTACATCGGGGGCAGCCCAGGGATCCGTCCTGGGTCCTGACCTCTGGAATCTAAGCTATGACGAGATATTAGGAATAGATATGCCAGAAGACACACACCTTGTAGGGTACGCGGACGACATAGCGGCGGTCATTTCGGCACGGGACGCGGACGACGCTAGAAGAAAATTGAATCAGGTAATGATAAGGACTCGAGCATGGCTCGAGGACCATGGGCTCGAACTAGCGGTGAACAAAACTGAATTAATCATGATGACGCGAGGGCATATGCCACTAGAAATTAGCATGCATATAGATGACATGCTCCTGGTGACGAAAAGGGCGATAAAATATCTGGGCGTAAAAATCGATAGTAGGCTCACTTATTGGGCCCAGATAAAACATGCGGCTGCAAAGGCAGCAAAAGTTTCAGGCATGTTGAGCAGGCTAATGGCAAACATTGGCGGGCCCACACAGAGCAAGAGGAGGCTGATTATGGCAACCACAAATTCTATACTGCTATATGGCAGCGAAATTTGGGGAAATGCACTGAGAGCAAAGTCTAAGCGTAAGGCTCTAGAAGAAGTCCAACGCACAGCGGCACTCAGAATCGCCTCAGCCTACCGTACAGTTTCAGGCGCGGCGGTCTTCGTAATAAGTGGAGAGATTCCGGTTGATCTCCTGGCGCGCGAACGGAAAGAGGCATGGGACTCTAGGGGGGCGGAAATCACTATTAGTGCTGCAGAGCGGAGATCTGAAACCATCCAGCGATGGCAAAACAGATGGAACGCAGAAACGTCCGGTAGATGGACGAAGAGGCTCATTCCTAACATAGAAAAGTGGACTCAAAGGAAATTTGGGGAGATTAACTACTTCCTGACCCAGTTCCTTTCAGCTCATGGATACTTCCGGAAGTACCTACATCGTATGGGCAAAACAGGTAATTCCAGTTGCATCTACTGCGATGCAACAAATGACGATGCAGAACACACTTTTTTCAACTGCATCAGATGGAATACTGAGCGAATCGCATTAAGAGAGCAGATTGGCGTTTTCACCCCTGCCAACATAGTTGACAGAATGCTCGAATGCGAAAACACATGGAATGCTGTGAGTAAATACATCGAGTATGTCTTAAGAAGAAAGAAAAGAGACCTCGATGCACGGCAAAATGAGTCCCCATCAACGGAGACTCAGCAAGAATGAGCCAGCAGCATGAAATGACGGACCCAGACGTGGGTGTTACGAGCAAAGTCCTTCTTAGGAGGATGAAGTTTCTGGGCCTTCTTGAAGTAATGTAGAAAACAGTTCCGGGAAGGCATCCCACCAGAAACGGAGGAGGGAGTTTTTTAGTGGAAAACACCACTCAACGCAGTCGACGACGGTCACTGTAAGTGCGAAGGCATTTTCAACCCTACCTCGCCCGTCAAAAAAAAAAAAAAAAAAAAAAAAAAAAAAAAAAAATTACTATTACTATTACTATTACTATTACTATTACTATTACTATTACTATTACTATTACTATTACTATTACTATTACTATTACTATTACTATTACTATTACTATTACTATTACTATTACTATTACTATTACTATTACTATTACTATTACTATTACTATTACTATTACTATTACTATTACTATTACTATTACTATTACTATTACTATTACTATTACTATTACTATTACTATTACTATTACTATTACTATTACTATTACTATTACTATTACTATTACTATTACTATTACTATTACTATTACTATTACTATTACTATTACTATTACTATTACTATTACTATTACTATTACTATTACTATTACTATTACTATTACTATTACTATTACTATTACTATTACTATTACTATTACTATTACTATTACTATTACTATTACTATTACTATTACTATTACTATTACTATTACTATTACTATTACTATTACTATTACTATTACTATTACTATTACTATTACTATTACTATTACTATTACTATTACTATTACTATTACTATTACTATTACTATTACTATTACTATTACTATTACTATTACTATTACTATTACTATTACTATTACTATTACTATTACTATTACTATTACTATTACTATTACTATTACTATTACTATTACTATTACTATTACTATTACTATTACTATTACTATTACTATTACTATTACTATTACTATTACTATTACTATTACTATTACTATTACTATTACTATTACTATTACTATTACTATTACTATTACTATTACTATTACTATTACTATTACTATTACTATTACTATTACTATTACTATTACTATTACTATTACTATTACTATTACTATTACTATTACTGTTACTATTACTATTACTATTACTATTACTATTACTATTGCTATTACTATTACTATTACTATTACTATTACTATTACTATTACTATTACTATTGCTATTACTATTACTATTACTATTACTATTACTATTACTATTACTATTACTATTACTATTACTATTACTATTACTATTACTATTACTATTACTATTACTATTACTATTACTATTACTATTACTATTACTATTACTATTACTATTACTATTACTATTACTATTACTATTACTATTACTATTACTATTACTATTACTATTACTATACTATTACTATTACTATTACTATTACTATTACTATTACTATTACTATTACTATTACTATTACTATTACTATTACTATTACTATTACTATTACTATTACTATTACTATTACTATTACTATTACTATTACTATTACTATTACTATTACTATTACTATTACTATTACTATTACTATTACTATTACTATTACTATTACTATTACTATTACTATTACTATTACTATTACTATTACTATTACTATTACTATTACTATTACTATTACTATTACTATTACTATTACTATTACTATTACTATTACTATTACTATTACTATTACTATTACTATTACTATTACTATTACTATTACTATTACTATTACTATTACTATTACTATTACTATTACTATTACTATCACTATTACTATTACTATTACTATTACTATTACTATTACTATTACTATTACTATTACTATTACTATTACTATTACTATTACTATTACTATTACTATTACTATTACTATTACTATTACTATTACTATTACTATTACTATTACTATTACTATTACTATTACTATTACTATTACTATTACTATTACTATTACTATTACTATTACTATTACTATTACTATTACTATTACTATTACTATTACTATTACTATTACTATTACTATTACTATTACTATTACTATTACTATTACTATTACTATTACTATTACTATTACTATTACTATTACTATTACTATTACTATTACTATTACTATTACTATTACTATTACTATTACTATTACTATTACTATTACTATTACTATTACTATTACTATTACTATTACTATTACTATTACTATTACTATTACTATTACTATTACTATTACTATTACTATTACTATTACTATTACTATTACTATTACTATTACTATTACTATTACTATTACTATTACTATTACTATTACTATTACTATTACTATTACTATTACTATTACTATTACTATTACTATTACTATTACTATTACTATTACTATTACTATTACTATTACTATTACTATTACTATTACTATTACTATTACTATTACTATTACTATTACTATTACTATTACTATTACTATTACTATTACTATTACTATTACTATTACTATTACTATTACTATTACTATTACTATTACTATTACTATTACTATTACTATTACTATTACTATTACTATTACTATTACTATTACTATTACTATTACTATTACTATTACTATTACTATTACTATTACTATTACTATTACTATTACTATTACTATTACTATTACTATTACTATTACTATTACTATTACTATTACTATTACTATTACTATTACTATTACTATTACTATTACTATTACTATTACTATTACTATTACTATTACTATTACTATTACTATTACTATTACTATTACTATTACTATTACTATTACTATTACTATTACTATTACTATTACTATTACTATTACTATTACTATTACTATTACTATTACTATTACTATTACTATTACTATTACTATTACTATTACTATTACTATTACTATTACTATTACTATTACTATTACTATTACTATTACTATTACTATTACTATTACTATTACTATTACTATTACTATTACTATTACTATTACTATTACTATTACTATTACTATTACTATTACTATTACTATTACTATTACTATTACTATTACTATTACTATTACTATTACTATTACTATTACTATTACTATTACTATTACTATTACTATTACTATTACTATTACTATTACTATTACTATTACTATTACTATTACTATTACTATTACTATTACTATTACTATTACTATTACTATTACTATTACTATTACTATTACTATTACTATTACTATTACTATTACTATTACTATTACTATTACTATTACTATTACTATTACTATTACTATTACTATTACTATTACTATTACTATTACTATTACTATTACTATTACTATTACTATTACTATTACTATTACTATTACTATTACTATTACTATTACTATTACTATTACTATTACTATTACTATTACTATTACTATTACTATTACTATTACTATTACTATTACTATTACTATTACTATTACTATTACTATTACTATTACTATTACTATTACTATTACTATTACTATTACTATTACTATTACTATTACTATTACTATTACTATTACTATTACTATTACTATTACTATTACTATTACTATTACTATTACTATTACTATTACTATTACTATTACTATTACTATTACTATTACTATTACTATTACTATTACTATTACTATTACTATTACTATTACTATTACTATTACTATTACTATTACTATTACTATTACTATTACTATTACTATTACTATTACTATTACTATTACTATTACTATTACTATTACTATTACTATTACTATTACTATTACTATTACTATTACTATTACTATTACTATTACTATTACTATTACTATTACTATTACTATTACTATTACTATTACTATTACTATTACTATTACTATTACTATTACTATTACTATTACTATTACTATTACTATTACTATTACTATTACTATTACTATTACTATTACTATTACTATTACTATTACTATTACTATTACTATTACTATTACTATTACTATTACTATTACTATTACTATTACTATTACTATTACTATTACTATTACTATTACTATTACTATTACTATTACTATTACTATTACTATTACTATTACTATTACTATTACTATTACTATTACTATTACTATTACTATTACTATTACTATTACTATTACTATTACTATTACTATTACTATTACTATTACTATTACTATTACTATTACTATTACTATTACTATTACTATTACTATTACTATTACTATTACTATTACTATTACTATTACTATTACTATTACTATTACTATTACTATTACTATTACTATTACTATTACTATTACTATTACTATTACTATTACTATTACTATTACTATTACTATTACTATTACTATTACTATTACTATTACTATTACTATTACTATTACTATTACTATTACTATTACTATTACTATTACTATTACTATTACTATTACTATTACTATTACTATTACTATTACTATTACTATTACTATTACTATTACTATTACTATTACTATTACTATTACTATTACTATTACTATTACTATTACTATTACTATTACTATTACTATTACTATTACTATTACTATTACTATTACTATTACTATTACTATTACTATTCTATTACTATTACTATTACTATTACTATTACTATTACTATTACTATTACTATTACTATTACTATTACTATTACTATTACTATTACTATTACTATTACTATTACTATTACTATTACTATTACTATTACTATTACTATTACTATTACTATTACTATTACTATTACTATTACTATTACTATTACTATTACTATTACTATTACTATTACTATTACTATTACTATTACTATTACTATTACTATTACTATTACTATTACTATTACTATTACTATTACTATTACTATTACTATTACTATTACTATTACTATTACTATTACTATTACTATTACTATTACTATTACTATTACTATTACTATTACTATTACTATTACTATTACTATTACTATTACTATTACTATTACTATTACTATTACTATTACTATTACTATTACTATTACTATTACTATTACTATTACTATTACTATTACTATTACTATTACTATTACTATTACTATTACTATTACTATTACTATTACTATTACTATTACTATTACTATTACTATTACTATTACTATTACTATTACTATTACTATTACTATTACTATTACTATTACTATTACTATTACTATTACTATTACTATTACTATTACTATTACTATTACTATTACTATTACTATTACTATTACTATTACTATTACTATTACTATTACTATTACTATTACTATTACTATTACTATTACTATTACTATTACTATTACTATTACTATTACTATTACTATTACTATTACTATTACTATTACTATTACTATTACTATTACTATTACTATTACTATTACTATTACTATTACTATTACTATTACTATTACTATTACTATTACTATTACTATTACTATTACTATTACTATTACTATTACTATTACTATTACTATTACTATTACTATTACTATTACTATTACTATTACTATTACTATTACTATTACTATTACTATTACTATTACTATTACTATTACTATTACTATTACTATTACTATTACTATTACTATTACTATTACTATTACTATTACTATTACTATTACTATTACTATTACTATTACTATTACTATTACTATTACTATTACTATTACTATTACTATTACTATTACTATTACTATTACTATTACTATTACTATTACTATTACTATTACTATTACTATTACTATTACTATTACTATTACTATTACTATTACTATTACTATTACTATTACTATTACTATTACTATTACTATTACTATTACTATTACTATTACTATTACTATTACTATTACTATTACTATTACTATTACTATTACTATTACTATTACTATTACTATTACTATTACTATTACTATTACTATTACTATTACTATTACTATTACTATTACTATTACTATTACTATTACTATTACTATTACTATTACTATTACTATTACTATTACTATTACTATTACTATTACTATTACTATTACTATTACTATTACTATTACTATTACTATTACTATTACTATTACTATTACTATTACTATTACTATTACCTATTACTATTACTATTACTATTACTATTACTATTACTATTACTATTACTATTACTATTACTATTACTATTACTATTACTATTACTATTACTATTACTATCCCGTGCGGGGTTTGCTAGGTCCTCCATCGGGACCCTCCCATTCGGCGAATTGGGGACGCTCGTCATGTCTTTCTGCTTTTGAAAGGCATGAAGGGTACCGGGGAAATAAAATACCCGGGGGTGATCAAAATCTAGCACGACGATGGACCGGCAATATCACTGAATAACGATGGATATACTGATTAGGATTTAGACGAACATGGGCTGGGAGCTACCGTATTCTGTGACCTCAGTAAGCACGAGTGATATCGCGCTGAAATGGCTCATGGGCCAATGCGGGGGCTACCACCGTCCCGTTAAAACCCTGGCAGGGCTTGTAGAACGCTCAATGTTCGTAGCCGAGTAGGGCTGTGCAGGTTTAGTTGAGATGACTCCTAATTAGTGCCTGACCTGGCTCTGTACGCAACATCTCATAAGGATCTGCGTCAACCCTCGCGAGGACCTCACTGCTTGCAAAGGCACCCTCGGGGTCAATGAAACGGGCAACTGCACCTTCGAACAAAGATAACGGCTTCAAGCGGGGACCCAGAAGAAAAACATGAACACAATAAAAAAAAACAACGGCGATATAAATCCGTTTCGCCCGAGCGGAAAGGTGACGAGATCCCCACCAAGGCCGGGACATCAAGAAATGGGAAAAAGTACGACAGAGGGCACTCCGAACTTGGCGAGTAAAAAAGACCGGAATGTTCAAACACCTCTTACTACACATGAGGTGCCGAAAGTAACAACACCCGAAACCAGAATTGGAAACACTGCACGGACTTCCCCAAGACAGGAATTTATTTCAAAGATGAGGAATTCGGAAGAGGAAACAATTCAGCGGTGCCTTAGCGTCCTCAAAAAAATAAGATGCGCTATTTCCAGACAAAAGAACATTAACATGGATGTACAAAACGGGGTGTCGGAGTTGGAAGAGCTTTTTGATGTTCTTGGCGACTATCGAAAAAACTGGAAGAAAGCGGAATCAGAAAAGGAGAAAAGCAGAAAAATAGAGGAAAGTACCCGAGCGTCATCAACTACGGATAGCAACTACACACCTCAAAACAAAAGAAGTGCTTCAAGCCCTGCTGAAACAGCAAGGCCAGGCAAAAAACAGAAAGAAAACACACACGAGACCGTAAAAAACGCAGATGCCTCGCGAATAGGAAACGACAAAACAGGAGCGTCAAACACCCTGAAAAACACTCCGAAGAAAGCGAGAAATCCTCCAAAGAAGAAAACACGTTACAAACTACCAAGGGAGAAATCCGAAGCGGTGATCGTCAGACCAAACGAAGGTCACAGTTACGCTGAGGTTCTGAAAAATCTAAGAGAAAATGTAAAGCCAGATGAAGCTAATATCGCGGTACGATCAGTCCGAAAGACGAAAACAGGTTCGATCCTCCTCGAGGTAGCTAAAGGGGGAAATACCGGGCAATTTTGCGATGCCATAAGGAACACACTGAAGGAAGCGGCGGACGTCAGAGACCTAAAGCCTAAAGTCACAATAGAAATAGGAGATATAGATGGTTTCTCTACAATAGAAGAAGTTGTTACTGCCATAATAAAGGCAACCGACACAGCAGAAGAAGACGTTTCGGTACGCATCACAAACCCTAACCTCCGTGACCAAAGAAGAGCTTTTGTCTCGCTTCCCACGTCTGGAGCAAACAGCTTATTAAAGACAGAGCGTATAAAAATCGGATGGACGAACTGCAGAATCAAGTACAGAGAAGAGCTGAAACGTTGCTTTAAATGCTTCGGAGTTGGGCACACTCAGTGGAATTGCATCGGGCCCGACAGAAAAGGGGCGGGGTTATGTATAAAATGTGGCGAAAGTGGCCACTTTTTGAAGCAGTGCAATAACCCTGCGAAATGCTGTATATGCTTGGCAGAAGGTAGAACCCTTTTGGACCACCTACCGGGATCGAGAGGCTGCTCAGCAAACAAAAGGGCACAGTGAAGATCCTACAAGCAAACATGCACAGGGGAAAAGTGGCAGATGCACTCCTGCCACAGGTGATGATGGAACAAGGAGCGGACATAGCAGTTATCAGCGAACAGCACAGCATGAAGCAAACCGGTCTATGGATCGAAGACGACGCTAAAACATCAGCAATATGGATACCACAACTGGGAAAACTTACACCAAAGAAGTACGGAAAGGGAAGCTGCTTCACATGGACTCAATTTGAAGACGTAACAGTCATTAGCTGCTACCTAACGCCCAGTGACCACATAGAAGATTTCCTGAAAAAACTGGATGATATCGAGCACTTTGGCCGAGAGATCGGAGGAAATCTCATAGTGGCAGGCGATTTCAATGCCAGAGCAGCTGAATGGGGCATGGAATCAACAAACTCCAGAGGAAGAGGTGTTATTCAAATGATGGCCAAACTGGGAATTCTGGCAGCGAACGTAGGAGATGTACCCACATTTAGACGGCCTGGCTGCAGGGGCACAATACCAGACATCACACTGGTTACAGAAAAAATCGCACACAGAATAACAGACTGGAAGGTCCTCGAAACCTACACAGGCAGCGATCACCAATACATTTCGTATTCAGCTCTAACTGGAAACGTTAACAGCGCAAACGCAGGGCGACAGATCACAACCACACAGAGATGGAATAGCAAAAAACTGGACACAGCAGTACTAATGACAGAAATCGATGACAAAATCGAAAGGATACCAGGTATTACAAACGCCTCCACGACCGTGGAGAAAGTCATGCAAATAATTAAGGAAGGATGTGACAAAGCGATGCCCAGGATTGGACGAAACAACCGAGGGAGAAAAGAAGTTTACTGGTGGAACGAGGAGATTGCAAGAGCGAGAAGCGACTGCTGCAGATACAGAAGGAAGTACACCAGAGCTAAACGGAGAGGCGAGGCCGTAAGTGAAAAAAACGCATACAAACTTGCGAAAAGGAAACTGCAAAGGGAAATTTTCGAAAGCAAAAGAAGGCTATGGGAACAACTGCGGGAAGATATAAACACAAATCCATGGGGTACGGGTTACAAAATAGTCAAGGAGAAGATGGGGATCAGAACGCCGACACCCCTGATGAACGCAGAAGAGATGGAAAACATTGTAATGTCCCTTTTCCCGACAAATGAGATTCCGGTTGATAGAAGTTATACTGCAGAGATGATAGACATCCCGTTGTTCACCGCGCAAGAACTGGAAACAGCTGCTGGAAAACTAAAACCTAAGAAGGCGCCTGGACCAGACGGTATACCGGCGGAGGTGATCAAGTACATAGCTGAAAAGCGGCCACAAATACTTCTAGATATGTACAACAAGTGCCTCATAGAAGGTCTTTTCCCAAAAGCTTGGAAGCTACAGCAACTGGTGCTTATCAGCAAGGGGAAGGGTGACCCGAACTCGCCATCAGCATACCGACCACTATGTATGCTCGATACAGCAGGCAAACTTTTCGAAAGACTTCTAAAACCTAGGCTACTGAACGCCATATCTACCGGAGGAGGACTCTCAGAAAGGCAACATGGCTTCAGACCAGGAAGATCTACCATCGGAGCATTAAAAGATGTCGTCGATGCTTTTTACGCCGCCCAGCAGAAAAATCATTACAGCAGACAAGTCGTTCTTCTGGCAACACTGGATGTGAAAAACGCTTTTAATAGCCTAAGGTGGCCCGACGTTATCCAAGCTTTAGAGACTTGCTTCCGTATACCGACATATCTCTCGCGAGTGATAAGAAGCTACTTCAAAGACAGAGAGCTTATATATAATACGAAGGATGGACAGAGAAAAATCCCACTTACATCCGGGGCCGCGCAAGGATCAATCTTGGGCCCAGACCTGTGGAACATTAGTTATAACGATATACTGAAGATTGAAATGCCGCAGGACACCTTTCTAGTTGGCTACGCCGACGACATAGCGGCTGTAATAAAGGCCAGAGATACAGAGGAGGCAACACGTAAACTCAAGCAGGTCATGATTAGGACGAAAGCATGGCTTGATGCACATAACCTGCAGCTGGCGATCCAGAAGACGGAACTAGTTCTTTTAACCAGAAAGAACATACCTCTCGAAATAGACATCAACATCGGGGACGTACCGATACGAACAAAGAGATGCGTAAACTACCTCGGCATCCGACTTGACCCTAAGATGACATTTTCAAATCAAGTTCAACATGCAGCAAGCAAAGCGGCAAAGGTTACGACGCAGCTAGGCCGCTTAATGGCAAATATAGGAGGCCCGCGACAAAATAAGAGGAAGCTGCTAATGGAGACAAGCAATAGCATTCTTCTCTACGGTAGTGAAATCTGGGGCAGGGAACTAAATGGAAAACGAACGAAGGCCCTACTGTCTGTACAGAGAACATCTGCTATAAGGATTGCTTCCGCTTACCGAACTGTCTCAACAGCAGCGATTCTTGTTATAGCTGGAACGATCCCAATAGACTTGCAAATACGAGAAAGGGAGAAGCTATGGATAAAGAAACAGACAGACGGCCTCGAAGAAAGGGACAAGGAGATTTTAAGACAAGAGACCCTTCAAAGATGGCAGGTAAGATGGAACGAGGAAGATACGGCCAGATGGACGAAGAGACTTATTCCAAGCATAAATAACTGGCTAGAAAGGAGAGACGGAGAGGTAAACTACTACCTGACTCAAATGATGACCGGCCACGGGTACTTCAGGAAATATCTGCACAATATCGGCAAGTGCAGCACGCCGTACTGCTTATATGAAGAAGGAGATATGATCGATGACGCTGAACACACATTTTTTAAGTGTCATAAATGGGCCGACAAACGCCAGGAACTTGAGAACCAAATAGGAGAAATGAGTGTTGAATCCATTGTGTACCGTATGACACAAAATAGGACTTGCTGGCAAGCAGTAGCTAAGTACTGCAAACGCATTCTCATGGAGAAGAAACCTGACCTAGAAGCAGCTGACTAGACACGAACTAGCAAGGCGGGGACCTGGACGCAGGCCAAATTCGAGATGAGGGCTGAAATCTCAGCCAAGAG
This sequence comes from Germaria angustata, assembly GCA_963681545.1. NCBI lineage: Eukaryota > Metazoa > Arthropoda > Insecta > Diptera > Tachinidae > Germaria > Germaria angustata. The sequence continues at coordinate 95,501 of CAVMIK010000102.1, forward strand.
GAAACCACCCTGAAGTAATGCTTCACAGCGGTCCCGGGGTGGAATCACTTTCCAAGAAGAGGAAATAAGGAGGTTTTTTAGTCGGTATACCAGTTTTTTCCTGGAGAGCCCGACATAACACGGTCAGTGACGACTCCGTGCATGCAGTAATGCATTTTTCCTTCCTTTCCGCCAAAAAAAAAAAAAAAAAAAAAAAAAAAAAAAATTACTATTACTATTACTATTACTATTACTATTACTATTACTATTACTATTACTATTACTATTACTATTACTATTACTATTACTATTACTATTACTATTACTATTACTATTACTATTACTATTACTATTACTATTACTATTACTATTACTATTACTATTACTATTACTATTACTATTACTATTACTATTACTATTACTATTACTATTACTATTACTATTACTATTACTATTACTATTACTATTACTATTACTATTACTATTACTATTACTATTACTATTACTATTACTATTACTATTACTATTACTATTACTATTACTATTACTATTACTATTACTATTACTATTACTATTACTATTACTATTACTATTACTATTACTATTACTATTACTATTACTATTACTATTACTATTACTATTACTATTACTATTACTATTACTATTACTATTACTATTACTATTACTATTACTATTACTATTACTATTACTATTACTATTACTATTACTATTACTATTACTATTACTATTACTATTACTATTACTATTACTATTACTATTACTATTACTATTACTATTACTATTACTATTACTATTACTATTACTATTACTATTACTATTACTATTACTATTACTATTACTATTACTATTACTATTACTATTACTATTACTATTACTATTACTATTACTATTACTATTACTATTACTATTACTATTACTATTACTATTACTATTACTATTACTATTACTATTACTATTACTATTACTATTACTATTACTATTACTATTACTATTACTATTACTATTACTATTACTATTACTATTACTATTACTATTACTATTACTATTACTATTACTATTACTATTACTATTACTATTACTATTACTATTACTATTACTATTACTATTACTATTACTATTACTATTACTATTACTATTACTATTACTATTACTATTACTATTACTATTACTATTACTATTACTATTACTATTACTATTACTATTACTATTACTATTACTATTACTATTACTATTACTATTACTATTACTATTACTATTACTATTACTATTACTATTACTATTACTATTACTATTACTATTACTATTACTATTACTATTACTATTACTATTACTATTACTATTACTATTACTATTACTATTACTATTACTATTACTATTACTATTACTATTACTATTACTATTACTATTACTATTACTATTACTATTACTATTACTATTACTATTACTATTACTATTACTATTACTATTACTATTACTATTACTATTACTATTACTATTACTATTACTATTACTATTACTATTACTATTACTATTACTATTACTATTACTATTACTATTACTATTACTATTACTATTACTATTACTATTACTATTACTATTACTATTACTATTACTATTACTATTACTATTACTATTACTATTACTATTACTATTACTATTACTATTACTATTACTATTACTATTACTATTACTATTACTATTACTATTACTATTACTATTACTATTACTATTACTATTACTATTACTATTACTATTACTATTACTATTACTATTACTATTACTATTACTATTACTATTACTATTACTATTACTATTACTATTACTATTACTATTACTATTACTATTACTATTACTATTACTATTACTATTACTATTACTATTACTATTACTATTACTATTACTATTACTATTACTATTACTATTACTATTACTATTACTATTACTATTACTATTACTATTACTATTACTATTACTATTACTATTACTATTACTATTACTATTACTATTACTATTACTATTACTATTACTATTACTATTACTATTACTATTACTATTACTATTACTATTACTATTACTATTACTATTACTATTACTATTACTATTACTATTACTATTACTATTACTATTACTATTACTATTACTATTACTATTACTATTACTATTACTATTACTATTACTATTACTATTACTATTACTATTACTATTACTATTACTATTACTATTACTATTACTATTACTATTACTATTACTATTACTATTACTATTACTATTACTATTACTATTACTATTACTATTACTATTACTATTACTATTACTATTACTATTACTATTACTATTACTATTACTATTACTATTACTATTACTATTACTATTACTATTACTATTACTATTACTATTACTATTACTATTACTATTACTATTACTATTACTATTACTATTACTATTACTATTACTATTACTATTACTATTACTATTACTATTACTATTACTATTACTATTACTATTACTATTACTATTACTATTACTATTACTATTACTATTACTATTACTATTACTATTACTATTACTATTACTATTACTATTACTATTACTATTACTATTACTATTACTATTACTATTACTATTACTATTACTATTACTATTACTATTACTATTACTATTACTATTACTATTACTATTACTATTACTATTACTATTACTATTACTATTACTATTACTATTACTATTACTATTACTATTACTATTACTATTACTATTACTATTACTATTACTATTACTATTACTATTACTATTACTATTACTATTACTATTACTATTACTATTACTATTACTATTACTATTACTATTACTATTACTATTACTATTACTATTACTATTACTATTACTATTACTATTACTATTACTATTACTATTACTATTACTATTACTATTACTATTACTATTACTATTACTATTACTATTACTATTACTATTACTATTACTATTACTATTACTATTACTATTACTATTACTATTACTATTACTATTACTATTACTATTACTATTACTATTACTATTACTATTACTATTACTATTACTATTACTATTACTATTACTATTACTATTACTATTACTATTACTATTACTATTACTATTACTATTACTATTACTATTACTATTACTATTACTATTACTATTACTATTACTATTACTATTACTATTACTATTACTATTACTATTACTATTACTATTACTATTACTATTACTATTACTATTACTATTACTATTACTATTACTATTACTATTACTATTACTATTACTATTACTATTACTATTACTATTACTATTACTATTACTATTACTATTACTATTACTATTACTATTACTATTACTATTACTATTACTATTACTATTACTATTACTATTACTATTACTATTACTATTACTATTACTATTACTATTACTATTACTATTACTATTACTATTACTATTACTATTACTATTACTATTACTATTACTATTACTATTACTATTACTATTACTATTACTATTACTATTACTATTACTATTACTATTACTATTACTATTACTATTACTATTACTATTACTATTACTATTACTATTACTATTACTATTACTATTACTATTACTATTACTATTACTATTACTATTACTATTACTATTACTATTACTATTACTATTACTATTACTATTACTATTACTATTACTATTACTATTACTATTACTATTACTATTACTATTACTATTACTATTACTATTACTATTACTATTACTATTACTATTACTATTACTATTACTATTACTATTACTATTACTATTACTATTACTATTACTATTACTATTACTATTACTATTACTATTACTATTACTATTACTATTACTATTACTATTACTATTACTATTACTATTACTATTACTATTACTATTACTATTACTATTACTATTACTATTACTATTACTATTACTATTACTATTACTATTACTATTACTATTACTATTACTATTACTATTACTATTACTATTACTATTACTATTACTATTACTATTACTATTACTATTACTATTACTATTACTATTACTATTACTATTACTATTACTATTACTATTACTATTACTATTACTATTACTATTACTATTACTATTACTATTACTATTACTATTACTATTACTATTACTATTACTATTACTATTACTATTACTATTACTATTACTATTACTATTACTATTACTATTACTATTACTATTACTATTACTATTACTATTACTATTACTATTACTATTACTATTACTATTACTATTACTATTACTATTACTATTACTATTACTATTACTATTACTATTACTATTACTATTACTATTACTATTACTATTACTATTACTATTACTATTACTATTACTATTACTATTACTATTACTATTACTATTACTATTACTATTACTATTACTATTACTATTACTATTACTATTACTATTACTATTACTATTACTATTACTATTACTATTACTATTACTATTACTATTACTATTACTATTACTATTACTATTACTATTACTATTACTATTACTATTACTATTACTATTACTATTACTATTACTATTACTATTACTATTACTATTACTATTACTATTACTATTACTATTACTATTACTATTACTATTACTATTACTATTACTATTACTATTACTATTACTATTACTATTACTATTACTATTACTATTACTATTACTATTACTATTACTATTACTATTACTATTACTATTACTATTACTATTACTATTACTATTACTATTACTATTACTATTACTATTACTATTACTATTACTATTACTATTACTATTACTATTACTATTACTATTACTATTACTATTACTATTACTATTACTATTACTATTACTATTACTATTACTATTACTATTACTATTACTATTACTATTACTATTACTATTACTATTACTATTACTATTACTATTACTATTACTATTACTATTACTATTACTATTACTATTACTATTACTATTACTATTACTATTACTATTACTATTACTATTACTATTACTATTACTATTACTATTACTATTACTATTACTATTACTATTACTATTACTATTACTATTACTATTACTATTACTATTACTATTACTATTACTATTACTATTACTATTACTATTACTATTACTATTACTATTACTATTACTATTACTATTACTATTACTATTACTATTACTATTACTATTACTATTACTATTACTATTACTATTACTATTACTATTACTATTACTATTACTATTACTATTACTATTACTATTACTATTACTATTACTATTACTATTACTATTACTATTACTATTACTATTACTATTACTATTACTATTACTATTACTATTACTATTACTATTACTATTACTATTACTATTACTATTACTATTACTATTACTATTACTATTACTATTACTATTACTATTACTATTACTATTACTATTACTATTACTATTACTATTACTATTACTATTACTATTACTATTACTATTACTATTACTATTACTATTACTATTACTATTACTATTACTATTACTATTACTATTACTATTACTATTACTATTACTATTACTATTACTATTACTATTACTATTACTATTACTATTACTATTACTATTACTATTACTATTACTATTACTATTACTATTACTATTACTATTACTATTACTATTACTATTACTATTACTATTACTATTACTATTACTATTACTATTACTATTACTATTACTATTACTATTACTATTACTATTACTATTACTATTACTATTACTATTACTATTACTATTACTATTACTATTACTATTACTATTACTATTACTATTACTATTACTATTACTATTACTATTACTATTACTATTACTATTACTATTACTATTACTATTACTATTACTATTACTATTACTATTACTATTACTATTACTATTACTATTACTATTACTATTACTATTACTATTACTATTACTATTACTATTACTATTACTATTACTATTACTATTACTATTACTATTACTATTACTATTACTATTACTATTACTATTACTATTACTATTACTATTACTATTACTATTACTATTACTATTACTATTACTATTACTATTACTATTACTATTACTATTACTATTACTATTACTATTACTATTACTATTACTATTACTATTACTATTACTATTACTATTACTATTACTATTACTATTACTATTACTATTACTATTACTATTACTATTACTATTACTATTACTATTACTATTACTATTACTATTACTATTACTATTACTATTACTATTACTATTACTATTACTATTACTATTACTATTACTATTACTATTACTATTACTATTACTATTACTATTACTATTACTATTACTATTACTATTACTATTACTATTACTATTACTATTACTATTACTATTACTATTACTATTACTATTACTATTACTATTACTATTACTATTACTATTACTATTACTATTACTATTACTATTACTATTACTATTACTATTACTATTACTATTACTATTACTATTACTATTACTATTACTATTACTATTACTATTACTATTACTATTACTATTACTATTACTATTACTATTACTATTACTATTACTATTACTATTACTATTACTATTACTATTACTATTACTATTACTATTACTATTACTATTACTATTACTATTACATGGCAACGGCATTGAGGCAGCGCATAGTTCAAAGCTGTGAGGCATCCATGCCCCGTGTAACGCAACATTCTAGAAGACAGGCTGCGTACTGGTGGACGCCAGATATAGCTGTGCTCAGACGAATCTGCCTCCGCAACAGAAGGAGATACACCAGAGCCCGGCGAAATGGCGAGGCATCCATGGAGGCCGAAGAATTCAGACAATGCCGAAAAGCACTGAAATGGGCGATTATTAGAAGCAAGAAGTTGAAATGGGAAGAACTTCGGAACGATCTGAACAGCAACCCCTGGGGACTCGGCTATAAGATCGTTACGAGGAAGCTAAACGCGAGCCATGCTGCTCCGCACATAGGGAACGATATCAACCACATCGTGGATAACTTGTTCCCCATGCACCCTCCACTGCACGATGAACGCGAAGTCCTTGCTGATGGGATACACACGCCCTTCACTGAAGAAGAGCTAAAAATCGCAGCTAGAAGCCTTAAGAGGGGTAAAGCCCCCGGGCCTGACGGAATACCAGCGGAGACACTCATACTTTTAGCCGAAAATCGGCCAGACGCTCTGCTCGAAGTGTATAACGCTTGTATTGCCCAAGGCACTTTTCCCAAAGAGTGGAAAAGACAAAAGCTCATACTGATTAGCAAGGGAAGAGGCGACCAAACGCAACCATCAGCTTACCGCCCTCTATGCATGTTAGATAGCACAGGCAAACTATTGGAGAAGCTTCTGCAACGCAGATTAGCAGAATCCATCGAGGCAGCCGGAGGACTATCGGAGAGGCAGCACGGCTTTCGACCCGGAAGATCGACTCTTGGTGCCATTGAGGATGTAGTGAGAAGTTTCGAAAACGCACAGAACGGACGCTCCTACCCGAAACGTATAATCGTCCTAGCTACACTTGATATACGCAACGCTTTTAATAGCTTACGATGGGCAAATGTTATCAAGGCATTGCGGGAAAGATTCCGCATACCTAGATATCTTATGAGAATTCTCCAGAGCTATCTTAGGGATCGTAAACTTATATACGACACACCAGACGGCCAGATAGTTAGAACGATTACATCGGGGGCAGCCCAGGGATCCGTCCTGGGTCCTGACCTCTGGAATCTAAGCTATGACGATATATTAGGAATAGATATGCCAGAAGACACACACCTTGTAGGGTACGCGGACGACATAGCGGCGGTCATTTCGGCACGGGACGCGGACGACGAGGACCATGGGCTCGAACTAGCGGTGAACAAAACTGAATTAATCATGATGACGCGAGGGCATATGCCACTAGAAATTAGCATGCAGATAGATGACATGCTCCTGGTGACGAAAAGGGCGATAAAATATCTGGGCGTAAAAATCGATAGTAGGCTCACTTATTGGGCCCAGATAAAACATGCGACTGCAAAGGCAGCAAAAGTTTCAGGCATGTTGAGCAGGCTAATGGCAAACATTGGCGGGCCCACACAGAGCAAGAGGAGGCTGATTATGGCAACCACAAATTCTATACTGCTATATGGCAGCGAAATTTGGGGAAATGCACTGAGAGCAAAGTCTAAGCGTAAGGCTCTAGAAGAAGTCCAACGCACAGCGGCACTCAGAATCGCCTCAGCCTACCGTACAGTTTCAGGCGCGGCGGTCTTCGTAATAAGTGGAGAGATTCCGGTTGATCTCCTGGCGCGCGAACGGAAAGAGGCATGGGACTCTAGGGGGGCGGAAATTACTATTAGTGCTGCAGAGCGGAGATCTGAAACCATCCAGCGATGGCAAAACAGATGGAACGCAGAAACGTCCGGTAGATGGACGAAGAGGCTCATTCCTAACATAGAAAAGTGGACTCAAAGGAAATTTGGGGAGATTAACTACTTCCTGACCCAGTTCCTTTCAGGTCATGGATACTTCCGGAAGTATCTACATCGTATGGGTAAAACAAGTAATTCCAGTTGCATCTACTGCGATGCAACAAATGACGATGCAGAACACACTTTTTTCAACTGCATCAGATGGAATACTGAGCGAATCGCATTAAGAGAGCAGATTGGCGTTTTCACCCCTGCCAACATAGTTGACAGAATGCTCGAATGCGAAAACACATGGAATGCTGTGAGTAAATACATCGAGTATGTCTTAAGAAGAAAGAAAAGAGACCTCGATGCACGGCAAAATGAGTCCCCATCAACGGAGACTCAGCAAGAATGAGCCAGCAGCATGAAAATGACGGACCCAGACGTGGGTGTTACGAGCAAAGTCCTTCTTAGGAGGATGAAGTTTCTGGGCCTTCTTGAAGTAATGTAGAAAACAGTCCCGGGAGGGCATCCCACCAGAAACGGAGGAGGGAGTTTTTTAGTGGAAACACCACTCAACGCAGTCGACGACGGTCACTGTAAGTGCGAAGGCATTTTCAACCCTACCTCGCCCGTCAAAAAAAAAAAAAAAAAAAAAAAAAAAAAAAAACTATTACTATTACTATTACTATTACTATTACTATTACTATTACTATTACTATTACTATTACTATTACTATTACTATTACTATTACTATTACTATTACTATTACTATTACTATTACTATTACTATTACGGTGGCCAGGGTTGGACATACAAGGTAACAGATCTGAACGGCTTTAACTTGGCAAAGTCCAGATCCCATCCTTGTTATGTAACCAACCAAGAAGACTCACAACCTCCGACCCTTAGGGGCAGGTGGACACCGGGTAATGGTATTGCAACACCCGTTGAAATACTAGCTAATGTGAGCAACGTGATCACATGGACGCGGAACGACTTGGATTCACGAGTTAAATAAATGAATTGAAAATGACGCATATGGGCTGGCAGCTGGGGCATTCTGTTACCTTAGTATACGGGAGTGACATCGCGTAGAAACGGCTTTCAGGCTAATGTTCCGACTGCCTTCCGTCCTGTTAAAACCTTGGCAAGGACTTGGAAAACGCTCTGTAGCTCCGTAGCCATTAAGTTGGCCGTGCAGGTTTAGTTGATATGATATCCTAATTAATGCCCGATCTGGCTCTGAACACATGCTCTCATAAGGACTTGTGTCAACCCTAGCAAGGACCTCACTGCATGCAAAGGGACCCTTGGGATCACTAGTAGGGCGACTGCACAAACGGGCACAGATAACGATTCCAAGATGGGACCCATTTAGAGCTAAAATGTCAAATTTTGAAACACCAAAAACTACAGAAAGGAGAGAAAGTGAAGAGATTTTTATTAGCAGCACGAAAACCAAACGATCTCCTGTTCAACGATTGCCTTTATCGACAGGGACAGTGGAAGAGATTCTTGATACACCTCAAGATAGACACACCACAGCCGTTAGTATGCCAGTTCAACCTACAGTGACATACAGCTCACCTAGACAGGAGTATATAATGAAGATGAGATTGTCAGAAGAAGAAGCCTTTGGAAACTGCCAAGAAGTGTTCCGAAAAATGCGGCTGGCAATGAGCAAACAAAAAAACATCAGCATGGATGTGAAAAATGGAGTGTCAGAGCTAGAGGAACTATTTGACGTTATCGCAAACTATCGCAGAAACTGGAAGAACGCTGAAAGAGAAAGGGAAAAGAGTAGACCGCAGCCTAGGCAAGATGAGTTTACCTTACAAACAAATGTAAACGGGAACAATACATTGCAATTGCCTTCTTTATCCAAAAATAAGCGCAATGCCTCGAGCCCAGCAGAACCCAACCCCGGTAAAAAACAGAAGAAGGTAGCAGACAACAAAAAAAGAATGGAGCTACCAGAGAAGGAAGAAAACTGGACGATGGTTACCAAGAAGAGCCGCGACAGGAAGCCAGAGAAAAATCCAGTCGAATCTGATAACAAATACAAACTGCGACCACAGCGCACTAAAACAGAAGCGGTTATAATCAAGCCCGTAGGAAGCCACAGTTACTCAGAGGTGCTGAAAAACCTGCGGAGTAAGATAAATACTGACGATTCGATCAAAATAAGGTCTGTCAGGAAAACACAGACCGGAGCGATCCTCTTAGAGCTTGGAAGAGGGCAGCAAGTTAAGCCCGAATTTGTCCAGCAGTTGAAGAGCACTGTACGAGACGCAGCCTCCGTCGCGGAGCTAAAGCCGAGAGCTACAATCGAAATACGGGATCTTGATTTTGTGACACGAGAGGATGAGGTGGAGATAGCTATTCGGGAACTACTCATTAACAAAGACGAACAGATCCGGACGAGGATCACACCGCCAAATACACGGGAGCAGGTACGGGCCTTCGTTACACTGTCGGCTGAAAGTGCAGCAAAACTTATTGAGGTTGGCTATGTAAAAATCGGCTGGATTAGAGCAAGAATGCGAGCATCCGAAGACATCAGAAGGTGCTATCGCTGCCTTGGGACGGGGCATTTCCAAGCAAAATGTTCAGGTCTAGACAGGAGAGACAAGTGCATTAGATGCGGGGAATCGGGGCATAGGATGAGGGATTGCAATGCAGCTCCAAAATGCGTCCATTGTGTGGACGCAAAAAGAGATCGGACTGATCATATGCCAGGATCGAAGAGATGCCCACAAGTTAAGAAATGCTGAAAGTGCTCCAAGCAAATATGCATAGAAGCCGGACAGCAGATGCTCTGCTAGAACAGATGGTTACGGAGAAGAAGGTGGATGTAGTTATCATCAGCGAACAATATGGTCAAATATCTCGAGGGTCATGGTATGAAGATGAAACCAGTACGGCAGCATTGTGGTTACCTAGCGGAAGTAAGCTTATGGTCACGCAGCAAGGAGCAGGCTACTGCTACTCATTTGTGCGAACAGAGCAATTTACCCTGATGAGCTGCTATCTTACCCCCAGCGAAGGTATAGAGCATTTTAGGACAAAACTGAATATAATTGAAGATAAGCTTCGGGAATTAGGTGGAGCTTTCATAGTAGCTGGAGATTTCAACGCTAAGGCTGTCGAATGGGGAGTTCCAACAACGAACACGCGAGGAAGGTACATTCTGGACATGGCCGCCAGACTAGGCCTGGTGGTAGCAAACACTGGTAATGCGACTACTTTCAGAAGACCGGGATGTGAACACACTACGCCAGACATCACTCTAGTGTCAGAGAGCTTGTCCTCAACAGTCGTGGGATGGAAAGTGTTAGAAGACTACACCGGAAGCGATCACCAGTACATTACCTTTAGTATAGCGGCGCGAGCGGATCCCATACCGCTGGCAAGAAAGAAAGGCACTCGCAAGTGGAATATAAATCAGCTGAACCCCGAAAGCTTTTTGTCAAATTTCGATGGTATTTCAACTGAACATACCACGACTGACGCTAACTGCTTGGCAAATGCGCTGATGCAGCGCATAATACAAACCTGTAATTCATCAATGCCCCGTTTAAAACAACATGCGAAAAGATACCCTGTATACTGGTGGAATCAAGAGATCGCTGAACTCAGGCGAAGCTGTCTTCGTAACAGAAGAAGATATACCAGAGCCAGGAGAGGAGGTGAAGCATTGATGGAAACAGAAGAGTTTAGACGATCCCGAAAAGCGCTGAAGCAGGCGATCGCTAAGAGCAAAAAGATGAAATGGGAGGAACTCCGGAACGATCTGAATAGCGATCCTTGGGGACTTGGCTACAAGATCGTTGTGAAGAAGCTGGGCACAGGCTCTGCTACCCCTAGTCTAGGGAAAGAAGAAATTGAAAACATCGTAGGTAACCTGTTCCCCACTCATCCTATTGTGAATGTGGAAGGTGAGTCACATAATGATGAGATGCCAACACCCTTCACTGAGGAGGAGCTGAAAGCAGCGGCAAGGAGCCTGAAAAAGGGTAAAGCTCCCGGTCCAGATGGAGTACCAGCCGAAGTCCTAATACTTCTGGCAGAAAACCGACCAGATGTGATGCTCGAAATGTATAATGCTTGTATAACCCAAGGCATTTTTCCGAAGCAGTGGAAGATACAAAAGCTCACGCTAATAAGCAAGGGTGGAGGTGACCCAACGCAACCGGCTGCGTATCGCCCTCTTTGCATGCTGGATAGTGCCGGAAAGCTACTAGAAAAGCTATTGCAACGAAGATTAGCAGAGTCCGTCCAAATGGCTGGCGGATTATCGGAGAAGCAATACGGTTTCCGACCCAGTAAATCGACTCTCGGCGCCATTGCGGACGTGGTGGGAAGCTTTGAGTGTGCTCAACGCGGACAATCCTATCCGAAACGTATAATTGTATTGGCTACACTCGATGTACGGAATGCCTTTAATAGCCTTAGATGGACGGATATTATGAAGGCTCTACGGGAAAGATTCTGCATCCCCGCATACCTTACGAAAATCCTCCAGAACTACTTGAAGGACCGTAAACTCCTTTATGATACACCAGAGGGCCAAAGAATCAAAGCAGTCACATCAGGCGCGGCTCAGGGATCAATATTGGGTCCTGATCTCTGGAACCTAAGTTACGACGAAATCCTAAACATAGAGATGCCAGAAGGTACACACCTGGTAGGATATGCAGATGATATAGCGGCGGTCATCTCAGCACGAGATACGGAGAACGCCAGAAGAAAGCTGAACCAAGTCATGATAAGGACCCAAAAATGGCTCGACGACCATGGGCTGGAGCTCGCCAGGAATAAAACCGAGGTTATATTGTTGACGCGGAGACACATGCCGCTTGAAGTTAGTATGCAGATAGGTGACACGACCCTGGTTACGAAAAAGGCTGTGAAATATTTGGGCATCAAACTCGACTGCAGGCTCACTTATTGGGCTCAAATACAATACGCGGCTACCAAGGCAGCAAAAGTAACAGGCATGCTTAGCAGGCTAATGGCAAATATCGGCGGACCAACACAGAGTAAGAGGAGGCTTATTATGTCAACCACTAACTCGATATTGCTATATGGCAGCGAAATATGGGCAGATGCGCTGAGAGAGAAGAGTAGGCGTAAAGTGTTGGAGACGGTACAACGAACAGCGGCACTTAGGGTAGCCTCAGCTTACCGTACGGTTTCGACTGCAGCGATTTTAGTAATAAGTGGGGAGATCCCTATTGACCTCTTGGCGCGAGAAAGAAAGGAGACATGGAACTCTAGGGGGTTACATCCTACTATTAGCATAACAGAGCGAAGATCGCGGACAATCCAGCAATGGCAAAATAGGTGGTACGCAGAAATAAGAGGCAGATGGACGGCGAGGCTAATCACCAATATAGAGAAGTGGATGCAAAGAGAATTTGGGGAAGTGAACTACTACCTGACACAATTTCTTTCCGGTCATGGATACTTCCAAAAATATCTGTACCGCATGGGTAAGACAGGTAGCCCCGGTTGCATTTATTGCAGCGAGATAAACGACGACGCGGAGCACACTTTTTTCAGCTGCACCCAATGGCATACTGAGCGAAACAACTTAAGCACACAGATTGGAGAGTTTACCCCTACTGATGTAGTTGACAAAATGCTTGAGTGCGATAACAATTGGAGAGCTGTAGCAAAATACATCGAACTTGTTTTACAGAGAAAGAAGAAAGACCTTGATGCATCACAACGCAATGAGATCGCACTGACAGATACCCAAGAAGATGGACTACTATCGCTGGCTACGGATATGACGGACCCCGACGGGGGTACATAGAGTAAAGTCCTTTTAGGAGGATGATTCTGGGCCTTCCCGAAGTAATACACATAGCAGTCCCGGGAAGGCAGTCACACCAGAAAAGGAGGAGGGATTGTTTTAGTGGAAACACCACACGACACAGCTGACGACGGTCACTGCAAGTGCGAAGGCATTTTTAACCCTACCTCACCCGTCAAAAAAAAAAAAAAAAAAAAAAAAAAAAAAAAAAAAAACTATTACTATTACTATTACTATTACTATTACTATTACTATTACTATTACTATTACTATTACTATTACTATTACTATTACTATTACTATTACTATTACTATTACTATTACTATTACTATTACTATTACTATTACTATTACTATTACTATTACTATTACTATTACTATTACTATTACTATTACTATTACTATTACTATTACTATTACTATTACTATTACTATTACTATTACTATTACTATTACTATTACTATTACTATTACTATTACTATTACTATTACTATTACTATTACTATTACTATTACTATTACTATTACTATTACTATTACTATTACTATTACTATTACTATTACTATTACTATTACTATTACTATTACTATTACTATTACTATTACTATTACTATTACTATTACTATTACTATTACTATTACTATTACTATTACTATTACTATTACTATTACTATTACTATTACTATTACTATTACTATTACTATTACTATTACTATTACTATTACTATTACTATTACTATTACTATTACTATTACTATTACTATTACTATTACTATTACTATTACTATTACTATTACTATTACTATTACTATTACTATTACTATTACTATTACTATTACTATTACTATTACTATTACTATTACTATTACTATTACTATTACTATTACTATTACTATTACTATTACTATTACTATTACTATTACTATTACTATTACTATTACTATTACTATTACTATTACTATTACTATTACTATTACTATTACTATTACTATTACTATTACTATTACTATTACTATTACTATTACTATTACTATTACTATTACTATTACTATTACTATTACTATTACTATTACTATTACTATTACTATTACTATTACTATTACTATTACTATTACTATTACTATTACTATTACTATTACTATTACTATTACTATTACTATTACTATTACTATTACTATTACTATTACTATTACTATTACTATTACTATTACTATTACTATTACTATTACTATTACTATTACTATTACTATTACTATTACTATTACTATTACTATTACTATTACTATTACTATTACTATTACTATTACTATTACTATTACTATTACTATTACTATTACTATTACTATTACTATTACTATTACTATTACTATTACTATTACTATTACTATTACTATTACTATTACTATTACTATTACTATTACTATTACTATTACTATTACTATTACTATTACTATTACTATTACTATTACTATTACTATTACTATTACTATTACTATTACTATTACTATTACTATTACTATTACTATTACTATTACTATTACTATTACTATTACTATTACTATTACTATTACTATTACTATTACTATTACTATTACTATTACTATTACTATTACTATTACTATTACTATTACTATTACTATTACTATTACTATTACTATTACTATTACTATTACTATTACTATTACTATTACTATTACTATTACTATTACTATTACTATTACTATTACTATTACTATTACTATTACTATTACTATTACTATTACTATTACTATTACTATTACTATTACTATTACTATTACTATTACTATTACTATTACTATTACTATTACTATTACTATTACTATTACTATTACTATTACTATTACTATTACTATTACTATTACTATTACTATTACTATTACTATTACTATTACTATTACTATTACTATTACTATTACTATTACTATTACTATTACTATTACTATTACTATTACTATTACTATTACTATTACTATTACTATTACTATTACTATTACTATTACTATTACTATTACTATTACTATTACTATTACTATTACTATTACTATTACTATTACTATTACTATTACTATTACTATTACTATTACTATTACTATTACTATTACTATTACTATTACTATTACTATTACTATTACTATTACTATTACTATTACTATTACTATTACTATTACTATTACTATTACTATTACTATTACTATTACTATTACTATTACTATTACTATTACTATTACTATTACTATTACTATTACTATTACTATTACTATTACTATTACTATTACTATTACTATTACTATTACTATTACTATTACTATTACTATTACTATTACTATTACTATTACTATTACTATTACTATTACTATTACTATTACTATTACTATTACTATTACTATTACTATTACTATTACTATTACTATTACTATTACTATTACTATTACTATTACTATTACTATTACTATTACTATTACTATTACTATTACTATTACTATTACTATTACTATTACTATTACTATTACTATTACTATTACTATTACTATTACTATTACTATTACTATTACTATTACTATTACTATTACTATTACTATTACTATTACTATTACTATTACTATTACTATTACTATTACTATTACTATTACTATTACTATTACTATTACTATTACTATTACTATTACTATTACTATTACTATTACTATTACTATTACTATTACTATTACTATTACTATTACTATTACTATTACTATTACTATTACTATTACTATTACTATTACTATTACTATTACTATTACTATTACTATTACTATTACTATTACTATTACTATTACTATTACTATTACTATTACTATTACTATTACTATTACTATTACTATTACTATTACTATTACTATTACTATTACTATTACTATTACTATTACTATTACTATTACTATTACTATTACTATTACTATTACTATTACTATTACTATTACTATTACTATTACTATTACTATTACTATTACTATTACTATTACTATTACTATTACTATTACTATTACTATTACTATTACTATTACTATTACTATTACTATTACTATTACTATTACTATTACTATTACTATTACTATTACTATTACTATTACTATTACTATTACTATTACTATTACTATTACTATTACTATTACTATTACTATTACTATTACTATTACTATTACTATTACTATTACTATTACTATTACTATTACTATTACTATTACTATTACTATTACTATTACTATTACTATTACTATTACTATTACTATTACTATTACTATTACTATTACTATTACTATTACTATTACTATTACTATTACTATTACTATTACTATTACTATTACTATTACTATTACTATTACTATTACTATTACTATTACTATTACTATTACTATTACTATTACTATTACTATTACTATTACTATTACTATTACTATTACTATTACTATTACTATTACTATTACTATTACTATTACTATTACTATTACTATTACTATTACTATTACTATTACTATTACTATTACTATTACTATTACTATTACTATTACTATTACTATTACTATTACTATTACTATTACTATTACTATTACTATTACTATTACTATTACTATTACTATTACTATTACTATTACTATTACTATTACTATTACTATTACTATTACTATTACTATTACTATTACTATTACTATTACTATTACTATTACTATTACTATTACTATTACTATTACTATTACTATTACTATTACTATTACTATTACTATTACTATTACTATTACTATTACTATTACTATTACTATTACTATTACTATTACTATTACTATTACTATTACTATTACTATTACTATTACTATTACTATTACTATTACTATTACTATTACTATTACTATTACTATTACTATTACTATTACTATTACTATTACTATTACTATTACTATTACTATTACTATTACTATTACTATTACTATTACTATTACTATTACTATTACTATTACTATTACTATTACTATTACTATTACTATTACTATTACTATTACTATTACTATTACTATTACTATTACTATTACTATTACTATTACTATTACTATTACTATTACTATTACTATTACTATTACTATTACTATTACTATTACTATTACTATTACTATTACTATTACTATTACTATTACTATTACTATTACTATTACTATTACTATTACTATTACTATTACTATTACTATTACTATTACTATTACTATTACTATTACTATTACTATTACTATTACTATTACTATTACTATTACTATTACTATTACTATTACTATTACTATTACTATTACTATTACTATTACTATTACTATTACTATTACTATTACTATTACTATTACTATTACTATTACTATTACTATTACTATTACTATTACTATTACTATTACTATTACTATTACTATTACTATTACTATTACTATTACTATTACTATTACTATTACTATTACTATTACTATTACTATTACTATTACTATTACTATTACTATTACTATTACTATTACTATTACTATTACTATTACTATTACTATTACTATTACTATTACTATTACTATTACTATTACTATTACTATTACTATTACTATTACTATTACTATTACTATTACTATTACTATTACTATTACTATTACTATTACTATTACTATTACTATTACTATTACTATTACTATTACTATTACTATTACTATTACTATTACTATTACTATTACTATTACTATTACTATTACTATTACTATTACTATTACTATTACTATTACTATTACTATTACTATTACTATTACTATTACTATTACTATTACTATTACTATTACTATTACTATTACTATTACTATTACTATTACTATTACTATTACTATTACTATTACTATTACTATTACTATTACTATTACTATTACTATTACTATTACTATTACTATTACTATTACTATTACTATTACTATTACTATTACTATTACTATTACTATTACTATTACTATTACTATTACTATTACTATTACTATTACTATTACTATTACTATTACTATTACTATTACTATTACTATTACTATTACTATTACTATTACTATTACTATTACTATTACTATTACTATTACTATTACTATTACTATTACTATTACTATTACTATTACTATTACTATTACTATTACTATTACTATTACTATTACTATTACTATTACTATTACTATTACTATTACTATTACTATTACTATTACTATTACTATTACTATTACTATTACTATTACTATTACTATTACTATTACTATTACTATTACTATTACTATTACTATTACTATTACTATTACTATTACTATTACTATTACTATTACTATTACTATTACTATTACTATTACTATTACTATTACTATTACTATTACTATTACTATTACTATTACTATTACTATTACTATTACTATTACTATTACTATTACTATTACTATTACTATTACTATTACTATTACTATTACTATTACTATTACTATTACTATTACTATTACTATTACTATTACTATTACTATTACTATTACTATTACTATTACTATTACTATTACTATTACTATTACTATTACTATTACTATTACTATTACTATTACTATTACTATTACTATTACTATTACTATTACTATTACTATTACTATTACTATTACTATTACTATTACTATTACTATTACTATTACTATTACTATTACTATTACTATTACTATTACTATTACTATTACTATTACTATTACTATTACTATTACTATTACTATTACTATTACTATTACTATTACTATTACTATTACTATTACTATTACTATTACTATTACTATTACTATTACTATTACTATTACTATTACTATTACTATTACTATTACTATTACTATTACTATTACTATTACTATTACTATTACTATTACTATTACTATTACTATTACTATTACTATTACTATTACTATTACTATTACTATTACTATTACTATTACTATTACTATTACTATTACTATTACTATTACTATTACTATTACTATTACTATTACTATTACTATTACTATTACTATTACTATTACTATTACTATTACTATTACTATTACTATTACTATTACTATTACTATTACTATTACTATTACTATTACTATTACTATTACTATTACTATTACTATTACTATTACTATTACTATTACTATTACTATTACTATTACTATTACTATTACTATTACTATTACTATTACTATTACTATTACTATTACTATTACTATTACTATTACTATTACTATTACTATTACTATTACTATTACTATTACTATTACTATTACTATTACTATTACTATTACTATTACTATTACTATTACTATTACTATTACTATTACTATTACTATTACTATTACTATTACTATTACTATTACTATTACTATTACTATTACTATTACTATTACTATTACTATTACTATTACTATTACTATTACTATTACTATTACTATTACTATTACTATTACTATTACTATTACTATTACTATTACTATTACTATTACTATTACTATTACTATTACTATTACTATTACTATTACTATTACTATTACTATTACTATTACTATTACTATTACTATTACTATTACTATTACTATTACTATTACTATTACTATTACTATTACTATTACTATTACTATTACTATTACTATTACTATTACTATTACTATTACTATTACTATTACTATTACTATTACTATTACTATTACTATTACTATTACTATTACTATTACTATTACTATTACTATTACTATTACTATTACTATTACTATTACTATTACTATTACTATTACTATTACTATTACTATTACTATTACTATTACTATTACTATTACTATTACTATTACTATTACTATTACTATTACTATTACTATTACTATTACTATTACTATTACTATTACTATTACTATTACTATTACTATTACTATTACTATTACTATTACTATTACTATTACTATTACTATTACTATTACTATTACTATTACTATTACTATTACTATTACTATTACTATTACTATTACTATTACTATTACTATTACTATTACTATTACTATTACTATTACTATTACTATTACTATTACTATTACTATTACTATTACTATTACTATTACTATTACTATTACTATTACTATTACTATTACTATTACTATTACTATTACTATTACTATTACTATTACTATTACTATTACTATTACTATTACTATTA
Source organism: Germaria angustata (assembly GCA_963681545.1). NCBI lineage: Eukaryota > Metazoa > Arthropoda > Insecta > Diptera > Tachinidae > Germaria > Germaria angustata. The sequence goes on from CAVMIK010000102.1 coordinate 117,076, forward strand.
CTATTACTATTACTATTACTATTACTATTACTATTACTATTACTATTACTATTACTATTACTATTACTATTACTATTACTATTACTATTACTATTACTATTACTATTACTATTACTATTACTATTACTATTACTATTACTATTACTATTACTATTACTATTACTATTACTATTACTATTACTATTACTATTACTATTACTATTACTATTACTATTACTATTACTATTACTATTACTATTACTATTACTATTACTATTACTATTACTATTACTATTACTATTACTATTACTATTACTATTACTATTACTATTACTATTACTATTACTATTACTATTACTATTACTATTACTATTACTATTACTATTACTATTACTATTACTATTACTATTACTATTACTATTACTATTACTATTACTATTACTATTACTATTACTATTACTATTACTATTACTATTACTATTACTATTACTATTACTATTACTATTACTATTACTATTACTATTACTATTACTATTACTATTACTATTACTATTACTATTACTATTACTATTACTATTACTATTACTATTACTATTACTATTACTATTACTATTACTATTACTATTACTATTACTATTACTATTACTATTACTATTACTATTACTATTACTATTACTATTACTATTACTATTACTATTACTATTACTATTACTATTACTATTACTATTACTATTACTATTACTATTACTATTACTATTACTATTACTATTACTATTACTATTACTATTACTATTACTATTACTATTACTATTACTATTACTATTACTATTACTATTACTATTACTATTACTATTACTATTACTATTACTATTACTATTACTATTACTATTACTATTACTATTACTATTACTATTACTATTACTATTACTATTACTATTACTATTACTATTACTATTACTATTACTATTACTATTACTATTACTATTACTATTACTATTACTATTACTATTACTATTACTATTACTATTACTATTACTATTACTATTACTATTACTATTACTATTACTATTACTATTACTATTACTATTACTATTACTATTACTATTACTATTACTATTACTATTACTATTACTATTACTATTACTATTACTATTACTATTACTATTACTATTACTATTACTATTACTATTACTATTACTATTACTATTACTATTACTATTACTATTACTATTACTATTACTATTACTATTACTATTACTATTACTATTACTATTACTATTACTATTACTATTACTATTACTATTACTATTACTATTACTATTACTATTACTATTACTATTACTATTACTATTACTATTACTATTACTATTACTATTACTATTACTATTACTATTACTATTACTATTACTATTACTATTACTATTACTATTACTATTACTATTACTATTACTATTACTATTACTATTACTATTACTATTACTATTACTATTACTATTACTATTACTATTACTATTACTATTACTATTACTATTACTATTACTATTACTATTACTATTACTATTACTATTACTATTACTATTACTATTACTATTACTATTACTATTACTATTACTATTACTATTACTATTACTATTACTATTACTATTACTATTACTATTACTATTACTATTACTATTACTATTACTATTACTATTACTATTACTATTACTATTACTATTACTATTACTATTACTATTACTATTACTATTACTATTACTATTACTATTACTATTACTATTACTATTACTATTACTATTACTATTACTATTACTATTACTATTACTATTACTATTACTATTACTATTACTATTACTATTACTATTACTATTACTATTACTATTACTATTACTATTACTATTACTATTACTATTACTATTACTATTACTATTACTATTACTATTACTATTACTATTACTATTACTATTACTATTACTATTACTATTACTATTACTATTACTATTACTATTACTATTACTATTACTATTACTATTACTATTACTATTACTATTACTATTACTATTACTATTACTATTACTATTACTATTACTATTACTATTACTATTACTATTACTATTACTATTACTATTACTATTACTATTACTATTACTATTACTATTACTATTACTATTACTATTACTATTACTATTACTATTACTATTACTATTACTATTACTATTACTATTACTATTACTATTACTATTACTATTACTATTACTATTACTATTACTATTACTATTACTATTACTATTACTATTACTATTACTATTACTATTACTATTACTATTACTATTACTATTACTATTACTATTACTATTACTATTACTATTACTATTACTATTACTATTACTATTACTATTACTATTACTATTACTATTACTATTACTATTACTATTACTATTACTATTACTATTACTATTACTATTACTATTACTATTACTATTACTATTACTATTACTATTACTATTACTATTACTATTACTATTACTATTACTATTACTATTACTATTACTATTACTATTACTATTACTATTACTATTACTATTACTATTACTATTACTATTACTATTACTATTACTATTACTATTACTATTACTATTACTATTACTATTACTATTACTATTACTATTACTATTACTATTACTATTACTATTACTATTACTATTACTATTACTATTACTATTACTATTACTATTACTATTACTATTACTATTACTATTACTATTACTATTACTATTACTATTACTATTACTATTACTATTACTATTACTATTACTATTACTATTACTATTACTATTACTATTACTATTACTATTACTATTACTATTACTATTACTATTACTATTACTATTACTATTACTATTACTATTACTATTACTATTACTATTACTATCCCGTGCGGGGTTTTGCTAGATCCTCCATCGGGACCCTCCCATGCGGCGAATTGGGAACGCTCGCCATGTTTCTCTATTAGGAAGCATGGAGGGCACCGGGGAAATAAAATACCCCGGGGGTGATCAAAATCTAGCACGATGATGGACCGGCAATGAATGCGGAGAATGCAACTTTAATACAAGAAGACGATATTGTATGATCATGGGCTGACAGCTGTGGCATTCTGTTACCTGAGTATACGAGAGTGACATCGCGTAGAAATGGCTTTCAGGGTAATGTCGTAGCTGCCTTCCGTCCCGTTAAATCCTTGGCAAGGACTTGGAGAACGCTCTATGTCACGTAGCCATTCAGTTGGCCGTGCAGGTCTCAGTTGATAAGATATCCTGGTTAATGCCTGACCTGGCTCTGTACACATGCTCCCATGAGGACTTGTGTCAACCCTCGCGAGAACCTCACTGCTTGCAAAGGGACCCTCGGGGTCATCCAATGGGCAACTGCACAACGGGTCATGGATAACGGCTCCAAGTTGGGACCCATATAAAACAAAATGATGAGACCAACAACAACAACAACAACAACACGTAATATAGACGGTAGAGATGCTGAGAGTATTTTCAAGAGCAGCTCTAAAATAGTTCGCTCCCCGGTGACCACACCTCGACCAGCAGCTGAAACCCGGGAAACCGAAAAAATAATAGTTCCTGAGACCCCTCAGGGAAACACGAATGTGGGATATACCAGGCAACAAGATGGCTCGCCTACTCACAACTCACCTCGACAGCAATACATCCTCAAAATGAGATGCTCTGAGGAAGAGGCACTAGGGCAGTGCCAAAAGGTATTGCGTAAAATAAGACAGGCTATGGGAAAGCAGAGGAATATTAGCTTGGACGTCCAAAATGGAATATCTGAGCTAGAGGAGCTCATCGACATAATAGGGGATTACCGTAAAAACTGGAAGAATGCTGAAAGGGATAAAGAGGCGAGCAGATCTGGGACGGAGAAAATCATGTCAACAAACAGGACTGAGACTATGAGAACACCGACGACATCGAAGAATAAGCGTAGCGCGACCAGCCCCGCGGAGACAAATCCTAAAAAGAAACAGAGAGAAATGGATACTCAGGTCAATATGAGGGAGAAAACAGAGGAAAACACAAAAAATAAGGAGAGAATGGAGGAAGTGAGCGCAAAAATTCCCACAAAGAAAACAGATGTGAGAAAAACGAATCGCCAGAAGAAGCCAAAGGAGCGACCAGAAGCCGTTATAATTAAACCACTTGAGGGTCATAGCTACGCCGATGTCCTCAAGAATTTAAGAAACAATGTGAGACCAGAGGAAGCAAAGATATCAGTGCGATCGATCCGTAAGACGAAGGCAGGTTCGATTCTGGTGGAGATAGGAAAAGGTGGAAACAAGAAAGAGTTTTACGATGCAATTAAAGGCACTCTGAAGGATGCTGCTGTGGTAGCCGACCTTAGACCAAAAGCTACAATTGAAATACAAGATCTCGATGCCCTTTCTACTGTTGAAGAAGTAACGGCTGCTATAAACAAGGCCACGAAATTAGAAAAGGACGTGATCGATGTTCATTCAACCGCAACAAATAACCGGGAGCAAAAGCGCGCCTTCGTCACGCTGCCCGTATGCGGCGCCAATGATCTTTTACGAACGGAGAGGATCAAAATTGCAATGACCAATTGTAGGTTAAGATACAGGGAGGAGACCAAACGCTGTTACAGATGTTTTGGAGCGGGCCATCTTCAATGGGAATGCAAGGGACCTAATAGAAAGGCCATGGGACTTTGCATTCAGTGCGGGCAAAAAGGACACAAGCTGAAGGAGTGCAAAAATCCTCCAATATGTTGCATATGCTCACAAAAAGGAAGTAGCTCAACGGATCACCTACCTGGATCAAGGGGCTGTAAGGCAGACAAACAGACCGCGAAATGAAAGTACTTCAACTAAATATGCATAGGGGAAAAGTCGCTGATTCTCTCTTACCACAGATTATTCTGGAGCAGAGAGCGGACATCGCGATTATCAGCGAGCAATATACGAGCAAGACGAGTGGGTTCTGGTTAAGTGATGACACAGACACCGCTGCTATATGGATACCAAACAACAGAAGGCTACGACCAAAGAACTCAGGCAAGGGAAACGGATTCGTATGGGTGCAGTTTGAAGAGATCACACTCTTAAGCTGCTATCTCACACCGAGTGATAGTATTGATATTTTCCAAGTTAAACTCGATGCGATGGAGGACGCCATAAGAGACCTAGGAGGAGATATCCTAGTGGGCGGCGATGTTAACTCTAGAGCAGTGGAATGGGGAATGCCGACTACTAACTCAAGAGGAAAAAGAATAATTGAACTAGCAGCGAGAAGTGGATTGATAGTCGCTAACGTTGGAAATGTTCCCACTTTCAGGAGACCACAGTGTGAGGGTACAATACCAGATGTGACATTGGTGTCTGAAAGATTGGCTGGGAGAGTTCTGAACTGGAAAGTTCTCGAAATATACACGGCCAGTGATCACCAGTACATATCATACTCCATCCAGACAAACACCCTTACGCAACAAGGAAGCACAAGTGGTGGCACTCGCAGGTGGAACGTGGGCAAGTTGGACACATCTGCGCTCGTGGCAGAGATTGACTACCAAATAGGAAGACAGGAATTAGGAGAAGATGCCTTAAATATATCTAACCAAGTCATGAATATCATTCGAATGGGCTGTGACAAAGCAATGCCAAAAACGAGAAAGCGGAACAAATATAAAACCGCTGTATATTGGTGGAACAGCACAATAGAAGAAGAAAGGCGTAATTGTATACGACAGCGTCGAAAATATACTAGAGCAAGGCGTAGAGGCACAGCAGATGCAGAGCATGCTGAATACAAGGAAGCAAAAAAGAGGTTGGGAAGAGCCATACAGAATAGTAAAAGACAACAATTTGAGGAGCTCAGGGAAGATATTAATAGGGACCCATGGGGCCTTGGATATAAATTAGTCATGAAGAAGCTTGGGTTTAAAAACCCCGCGCAGGAGATGGACGAAAGGACAATGGAGAATATAGTGACAACACTCTTTCCTAAGCATGGCTTAAGGAATGACATCTACAACACGGAGGACGTGGCAACACAAACCCAGTTTATCCCATTCACCGTAGAAGAACTAAGGGCAGCAGCTCTAACCCTCAAGAATGGAAAGGCTCCTGGACCGGATGGAATACCAGCCGAGGTTGTGAAGAAAATTGCAATTACTCGACCAAGATTGCTTTTAGAAATGTATAATAGCTGCCTGAGGGAAGGCGTTTTTCCAGAGCCGTGGAAAAAACAAAAGCTAGTGCTTATAAGCAAAGGAAAAGGAGAACCACACTTGCCATCATCATACAGACCACTCTGTATGCTGGATTCGGCAGGAAAACTATTGGAGAAACTACTCAAGCCTCGCCTAGAAGAAGCTATCAATAGGGGGGGTGGCTTATCCAGGAGACAATATGGATTTCGGCCAGGCAGGTGTACAATAGATGCCGTGAAGGAGATAACAGATGTTGTCAAAGTTGTCCAGCAGAGAAACCATTTCAGCAGGCCCGTGGTTCTTCTCGCCACTCTCGACGTAAGGAATGCCTTCAATAGCCTAAGATGGGCAGACGTGTTGAAAGCCTTAAAGAGAAATTTCGCAGTGCCAACATATCTAATGAAGATAATTGGTAACTATTTGAAAGACAGGGTTCTCTTATACGACACCAAGGAGGGCCCGAAAAGTATGGTCGTCACCTCGGGAGCGGCACAGGGCTCGATTTTAGGACCAGATTTGTGGAACGCGAGCTATGATGAAATCCTGAGAATCGAAATGCCAGAGGACACATTCTTAGTTGGCTACGCAGATGACATCGCAGCAGTCATCACAGCTAGGAACACGGACGATGCCCAAAGGAGACTCAGACAAGTGATGATAAGAACCAGGGCCTGGCTAGACTCACATGGGCTGGAGCTAGCCACACACAAAACGGAGTTGGTGTTTCTCACAGGACGGCACATGCCAACCGAGATAGAAATGCGGTTCGAAGATATTTTAATAACCACCAAGGAAAGCGTGAACTACTTAGGTATAAGGATGGATAGGAGGTTGACATACTCACAACACATTCAATATGTATCCACAAAAGCGGCAAAGATAACGGCACAGCTGAGCAGATTAATGGCGAATGTTGGAGGACCTCTATCATGCAAAAGGAAGCTGCTGATGGAAGCATGCAACAGTGTCCTTTTGTACGGATGTGAAATCTGGGCAGACACGCTGAGTACCAAGAGAAGAGCAAATGCATTACTCTCAGTGCAGAGGACAGCGGCGTTGCGCGTGGCATCGGCATACCGCACAGTATCAGCATCCGCTGTCTTTGTGATAGCAGGCATGCTTCCAATCGACCTTCACGCAGTGGAACGCAAGAGAGTATTTATCACAAGACGATCTACAGCGGACACAATGCCTTTGCCAGATGCTAGACAGGCAACTATTGAAAGATGGCAAGCCCTATGGACCGAAGATAGGAACGGTAGATGGACAGCCAAACTTATACCAGATATACGGAAATGGATGGAAAGAAAACACGGAGAGGTGAACTATTACTTGACACAGATGCTCTCCGGACACGGCTATTTTAGAAAATATTTGCACAGAATGGGAAAGTGCAGTACACCATTTTGTTTGTACGAAGAAAGCGATATAGTTGACGATGCGGAACACACGTTTTTCTTCTGCCAACGCTGGGTCATAAGCCGGCAACAAGTGGAGAGGCAAATCGGTTTGATCACGACGGCAAACCTTGTTGACAAGATGACAAGTAATGCGGAAGCGTGGAATGCAGTGGCAACGTACGTCGAATGTGTGCTTCGAGCTAAGAAGAAAGATCTGGATAGAGCACACAGCAGCTTGGGATAGGCTAGGACAGCGACTAAGCTAGACAAAGGAGAAGAGAAAAAAAAAACAAACAAAAAAGCGGGTGCCTGGACGCAGGCATGCGGAAGGCGGTCTCCTGACCAAGGAGGGAGCCACCTCGAAGTAATGCGAAAGCGGTCCCGAGGTGGAAGTATCTCCCAAAGAGATGAGGTGGGGTTTTAGTCGGTATGCCCATATGGGAGAGCCCGACATATCATAGTGGGTGACGACCCACTATGAATGCAGTAATGCATTTCCCCAGCTCACCCGCAAAAAAAAAAAAAAAAAAAAAAAAAATTACTATTACTATTACTATTACTATTACTATTACTATTACTATTACTATTACTATTACTATTACTATTACTATTACTATTACTATTACTATTACTATTACTATTACTATTACTATTACTATTACTATTACTATTACTATTACTATTACTATTACTATTACTATTACTATTACTATTACTATTACTATTACTATTACTATTACTATTACTATTACTATTACTATTACTATTACTATTACTATTACTATTACTATTACTATTACTATTACTATTACTATTACTATTACTATTACTATTACTATTACTATTACTATTACTATTACTATTACTATTACTATTACTATTACTATTACTATTACTATTACTATTACTATTACTATTACTATTACTATTACTATTACTATTACTATTACTATTACTATTACTATTACTATTACTATTACTATTACTATTACTATTACTATTACTATTACTATTACTATTACTATTACTATTACTATTACTATTACTATTACTATTACTATTACTATTACTATTACTATTACTATTACTATTACTATTACTATTACTATTACTATTACTATTACTATTACTATTACTATTACTATTACTATTACTATTACTATTACTATTACTATTACTATTACTATTACTATTACTATTACTATTACTATTACTATTACTATTACTATTACTATTACTATTACTATTACTATTACTATTACTATTACTATTACTATTACTATTACTATTACTATTACTATTACTATTACTATTACTATTACTATTACTATTACTATTACTATTACTATTACTATTACTATTACTATTACTATTACTATTACTATTACTATTACTATTACTATTACTATTACTATTACTATTACTATTACTATTACTATTACTATTACTATTACTATTACTATTACTATTACTATTACTATTACTATTACTATTACTATTACTATTACTATTACTATTACTATTACTATTACTATTACTATTACTATTACTATTACTATTACTATTACTATTACTATTACTATTACTATTACTATTACTATTACTATTACTATTACTATTACTATTACTATTACTATTACTATTACTATTACTATTACTATTACTATTACTATTACTATTACTATTACTATTACTATTACTATTACTATTACTATTACTATTACTATTACTATTACTATTACTATTACTATTACTATTACTATTACTATTACTATTACTATTACTATTACTATTACTATTACTATTACTATTACTATTACTATTACTATTACTATTACTATTACTATTACTATTACTATTACTATTACTATTACTATTACTATTACTATTACTATTACTATTACTATTACTATTACTATTACTATTACTATTACTATTACTATTACTATTACTATTACTATTACTATTACTATTACTATTACTATTACTATTACTATTACTATTACTATTACTATTACTATTACTATTACTATTACTATTACTATTACTATTACTATTACTATTACTATTACTATTACTATTACTATTACTATTACTATTACTATTACTATTACTATTACTATTACTATTACTATTACTATTACTATTACTATTACTATTACTATTACTATTACTATTACTATTACTATTACTATTACTATTACTATTACTATTACTATTACTATTACTATTACTATTACTATTACTATTACTATTACTATTACTATTACTATTACTATTACTATTACTATTACTATTACTATTACTATTACTATTACTATTACTATTACTATTACTATTACTATTACTATTACTATTACTATTACTATTACTATTACTATTACTATTACTATTACTATTACTATTACTATTACTATTACTATTACTATTACTATTACTATTACTATTACTATTACTATTACTATTACTATTACTATTACTATTACTATTACTATTACTATTACTATTACTATTACTATTACTATTACTATTACTATTACTATTACTATTACTATTACTATTACTATTACTATTACTATTACTATTACTATTACTATTACTATTACTATTACTATTACTATTACTATTACTATTACTATTACTATTACTATTACTATTACTATTACTATTACTATTACTATTACTATTACTATTACTATTACTATTACTATTACTATTACTATTACTATTACTATTACTATTACTATTACTATTACTATTACTATTACTATTACTATTACTATTACTATTACTATTACTATTACTATTACTATTACTATTACTATTACTATTACTATTACTATTACTATTACTATTACTATTACTATTACTATTACTATTACTATTACTATTACTATTACTATTACTATTACTATTACTATTACTATTACTATTACTATTACTATTACTATTACTATTACTATTACTATTACTATTACTATTACTATTACTATTACTATTACTATTACTATTACTATTACTATTACTATTACTATTACTATTACTATTACTATTACTATTACTATTACTATTACTATTACTATTACTATTACTATTACTATTACTATTACTATTACTATTACTATTACTATTACTATTACTATTACTATTACTATTACTATTACTATTACTATTACTATTACTATTACTATTACTATTACTATTACTATTACTATTACTATTACTATTACTATTACTATTACTATTACTATTACTATTACTATTACTATTACTATTACTATTACTATTACTATTACTATTACTATTACTATTACTATTACTATTACTATTACTATTACTATTACTATTACTATTACTATTACTATTACTATTACTATTACTATTACTATTACTATTACTATTACTATTACTATTACTATTACTATTACTATTACTATTACTATTACTATTACTATTACTATTACTATTACTATTACTATTACTATTACTATTACTATTACTATTACTATTACTATTACTATTACTATTACTATTACTATTACTATTACTATTACTATTACTATTACTATTACTATTACTATTACTATTACTATTACTATTACTATTACTATTACTATTACTATTACTATTACTATTACTATTACTATTACTATTACTATTACTATTACTATTACTATTACTATTACTATTACTATTACTATTACTATTACTATTACTATTACTATTACTATTACTATTACTATTACTATTACTATTACTATTACTATTACTATTACTATTACTATTACTATTACTATTACTATTACTATTACTATTACTATTACTATTACTATTACTATTACTATTACTATTACTATTACTATTACTATTACTATTACTATTACTATTACTATTACTATTACTATTACTATTACTATTACTATTACTATTACTATTACTATTACTATTACTATTACTATTACTATTACTATTACTATTACTATTACTATTACTATTACTATTACTATTACTATTACTATTACTATTACTATTACTATTACTATTACTATTACTATTACTATTACTATTACTATTACTATTACTATTACTATTACTATTACTATTACTATTACTATTACTATTACTATTACTATTACTATTACTATTACTATTACTATTACTATTACTATTACTATTACTATTACTATTACTATTACTATTACTATTACTATTACTATTACTATTACTATTACTATTACTATTACTATTACTATTACTATTACTATTACTATTACTATTACTATTACTATTACTATTACTATTACTATTACTATTACTATTACTATTACTATTACTATTACTATTACTATTACTATTACTATTACTATTACTATTACTATTACTATTACTATTACTATTACTATTACTATTACTATTACTATTACTATTACTATTACTATTACTATTACTATTACTATTACTATTACTATTACTATTACTATTACTATTACTATTACTATTACTATTACTATTACTATTACTATTACTATTACTATTACTATTACTATTACTATTACTATTACTATTACTATTACTATTACTATTACTATTACTATTACTATTACTATTACTATTACTATTACTATTACTATTACTATTACTATTACTATTACTATTACTATTACTATTACTATTACTATTACTATTACTATTACTATTACTATTACTATTACTATTACTATTACTATTACTATTACTATTACTATTACTATTACTATTACTATTACTATTACTATTACTATTACTATTACTATTACTATTACTATTACTATTACTATTACTATTACTATTACTATTACTATTACTATTACTATTACTATTACTATTACTATTACTATTACTATTACTATTACTATTACTATTACTATTACTATTACTATTACTATTACTATTACTATTACTATTACTATTACTATTACTATTACTATTACTATTACTATTACTATTACTATTACTATTACTATTACTATTACTATTACTATTACTATTACTATTACTATTACTATTACTATTACTATTACTATTACTATTACTATTACTATTACTATTACTATTACTATTACTATTACTATTACTATTACTATTACTATTACTATTACTATTACTATTACTATTACTATTACTATTACTATTACTATTACTATTACTATTACTATTACTATTACTATTACTATTACTATTACTATTACTATTACTATTACTATTACTATTACTATTACTATTACTATTACTATTACTATTACTATTACTATTACTATTACTATTACTATTACTATTACTATTACTATTACTATTACTATTACTATTACTATTACTATTACTATTACTATTACTATTACTATTACTATTACTATTACTATTACTATTACTATTACTATTACTATTACTATTACTATTACTATTACTATTACTATTACTATTACTATTACTATTACTATTACTATTACTATTACTATTACTATTACTATTACTATTACTATTACTATTACTATTACTATTACTATTACTATTACTATTACTATTACTATTACTATTACTATTACTATTACTATTACTATTACTATTACTATTACTATTACTATTACTATTACTATTACTATTACTATTACTATTACTATTACTATTACTATTACTATTACTATTACTATTACTATTACTATTACTATTACTATTACTATTACTATTACTATTACTATTACTATTACTATTACTATTACTATTACTATTACTATTACTATTACTATTACTATTACTATTACTATTACTATTACTATTACTATTACTATTACTATTACTATTACTATTACTATTACTATTACTATTACTATTACTATTACTATTACTATTACTATTACTATTACTATTACTATTACTATTACTATTACTATTACTATTACTATTACTATTACTATTACTATTACTATTACTATTACTATTACTATTACTATTACTATTACTATTACTATTACTATTAC
>CAVMIK010000103.1:0-5000 GCA_963681545.1 Germaria angustata
CCAATAAATTGCTTTAGGAACCAAATTATCATTGTGCAGGAGAATTGTGTAAAGAAGGAAACGAAAATTATTTTTAAGAATCGCATCCGCCATCGAATTTCATATAGAACCTTCGAAGATTTAATTGATTCTATTCATACGTCCATAAATCCTAGAGTTGTAAATGCTATCTTTTGTGATCTGCATATTTTGGCACAACTTCAGCACCCGTTGATAACCAATTATCCTTCAGTGAAGTTTCGACATACCAGTAAATACGTAATTGATGTTTTTAACCCAAATGACCAAACGGAAATACTCAATACTGAACATAACAGAGCACATCGATCATTAAAAGAAAACGCCCACCAAATCCTTCAAGATTATTATTTTCCTGACATTAAGAAGCAACTAAAACAAATTATATCTAGTTGTAAAATATGTAGAGAGGCAAAGTACTTGAGACACCCCTCAAAGCAGCAAATATCAGAAACGCCAATTCCATCTTTTATTGGTGAAATACTCCATATGGATATTTACAATACGAATAAACAGTTTTTCTTGACGTGCTTGGATAAATTTTCAAAATTCGCTATTGTTAAACCAATAAGCTCAAGGGCTATTATCGATGTGAAACCCGCTCTTCTTGAAACATTAAATTTTTTTGGGGACACAAAAGTTGTGGTATGCGATAACGAGAAATCTCTTAACTCGGAAACAGTCAGAACGCTTATTAAAAATCACTTTGGTGCCGATATTTACGCCATCCCACCTCTCCACAGTTCATCCAATGGTCAAGTTGAACGCTTTCACAGCACGCTGACAGAAATTGCAAGATGTCTTAAACTTGATGACATCTCTACAGATCCAGTAGAATTAGTTCTACTTGCAGTATCAAAATACAATAGATCAATTCATTCAACGACTGGAATGAGACCAATTGATGTTATTCAGACTACACCAGAGGACCTTAAAGAAAAAATTCGCCTTAAAATCGAGACTAAACAGAAGTCTGACTTGGGTTTTCATAATAGAAAGGCAATTGTGAAGACATATAATCCCGGTGACAAAGTTTACGTGAAGACTAATAAGCGTTTAGGCAATAAATTTAGTAAAGTTTTTGCAGAGAAAATAGTTCAGGAAGACTTAGGAACCACACTCAAAATTGACAATAGAGTAGTTCATAAGGACAATATAAGATTTCTAATGACAGGCTCATAATATCTGCATTTATGTCTTTAATGTCTTTTAATACAAGTCGTTGAAAATATCTTTATTTTGAAAGAGCTCATTAAGTTGCAAGAGCTATTTAATGTGTCAGATTTTTTCCATTAAAAAATTAACGTTAATTTTTTTACCTTTTGTAAAGAAACATGAATAGTGATGAATCTAAACAATGAACAGACGTATATTATGTTAAGTTGTTAAAAGAAAAAACGTATTTTAGGTTAAGATATTGTAAGAAGTCTAGAACTTTGTTTTGATGATTCAATAATGTAAAGAGAAGTGTAATGCTAATAACCGATATAATGAAAAATCCTTCATTTATTGAAGACGAGGACGTCTTAATTTTAAAAGGGGGAGTAGTTAATGTTACTTTTGCGTCGCAAATAACGCTGGCTTAGCATTACATATTAATTTTGCATTCTGTTTTTCATAAAAGAGAAAAAGGAAAAAAAGTTCTTGGTTTCTTCAATTTGTGAATATTACTTTTAAGTTAGTTAAGTTTTTGTAGCCGATCTGCTGAGTAGCAAAGTAGTGAAAGGACTTCATAGAAGTTATGAGTTGAATACTCAAAGAGACAGAAATCAAATTTTAAATTTAAATATATTAAAAGTACTATTAAAATAAAATATTGGCCATTGAAGCCTGATGTTTTGAAAGATTAGAAATATAATAAAAGATAAAATTTAACTCTACAAACTATAAGAAATAATATGTAAAAAATTTTGAAATTTAATGCTACAACCACTCTGAATATTGTGAGCCCGAACTTAAAATTAAATATTGGTCAAGAAGCCCAAATCGCCAAAGAACATTTTCCAAAATAAAATATTGAAATAATTATAACAATAAGCATAAGAGATAAGTAAAATAAGATAATTTAGAAAAACATAAATAATATTGTTAGGTATCATAAGGAACCTAAGAATAATAGGAAGCTCGAACTTTAAAAGAAAAATTAAATTGAAAATTAAAAAGAAACATTGAAAACAAAGAACATTGAATTAAATAGAAAATAACATTTCGGTTAAGTGAAGCCCGAACTAAAGAATTTTGAAATTAAATTAAATTTTAAAAATACAAACTTTAAATTCGAAACTATTTTGAATTTGGTTATTTAATAAAAACAGAGCTGAATGCATTGAAAATATTTAATACAGTTAACTAATAACCCCGTTACTTAATATTTAATAAAAAAGAATTCAATAAAAAAGTCAATTGTAAAGAGTAGAATTGCTCTCAAAAATTTAATTTGTACTAAAAATATTTAATACAGTTACCTAAGAGTGAAGATGTAAAATCATTTATCAATATCCATTGGAAAAGAATTAAATAAAAAGAGACAATTGTAAAGACAAACGGTATATTAAATAAAGATTTATGGATGAATAATAAATAGCAAGCAGTTGTAAAGAGTGGTACTTATTTACGAAATATAATTTATACATATATACATATATACATATATACATATATACATATATACATATATACATATATACATATATACATATATACATATATACATATATACATATATACATATATACATATATACATATATACATATACATATATACATATATACATATATACATATATACATATATACATATATACATATATACATATATACATATATACATATATACATATATACATATATACATATATACATATATACATATATACATATATACATATATACATATATACATATATACATATATACATATATACATATATACATATATACATATATACATATATACATATATACATATATACATATATACATATATACATATATACATATATACATATATACATATATACATATATACATATATACATATATACATATATACATATATACATATATACATATATACATATATACATATATACATATATACATATATACATATATACATATATACATATATACATATATACATATATACATATATACATATATACATATATACATATATACATATATACATATATACATATATACATATATACATATATACATATATACATATATACATATATACATATATACATATATACATATATACATATATACATATATACATATATACATATATACATATATACATATATACATATATACATATATACATATATACATATATACATATATACATATATACATATATACATATATACATATATACATATATACATATATACATATATACATATATACATATATACATATATACATATATACATATATACATATATACATATATACATATATACATATATACATATATACATATATACATATATACATATATACATATATACATATATACATATATACATATATACATATATACATATATACATATATACATATATACATATATACATATAACATATATACATATATACATATATACATATATACATATATACATATATACATATATACATATATACATATATACATATATACATATATACATATATACATATATACATATATACATATATACATATATACATATATACATATATACATATATACATATATACATATATACATATATACATATATACATATATACATATATACATATATACATATATACATATATACATATATACATATATACATATATACATATATAACATATATACATATATACATATATACATATATACATATATACATATATACATATATACATATATACATATATACATATATACATATATACATATATACATATATACATATATACATATATACATATATACATATATACATATATACATATATACATATATACATATATACATATATACATATATACATATATACATATATACATATATACATATATACATATATACATATATACATATATACATATATACATATATACATATATACATATATACATATATACATATATACATATATACATATATACATATATACATATATACATATATACATATATACATATATACATATATACATATATACATATATACATATATACATATATACATATATACATATATACATATATACATATATACATATATACATATATACATATATACATATATACATATATACATATATACATATATACATATATACATATATACATATATACATATATACATATATACATATATACATATATACATATATACATATATACATATATACATATATACATATATACATATATACATATATACATATATACATATATACATATATACATATATACATATATACATATATACATATATACATATATACATATATACATATATACATATATACATATATACATATATACATATATACATATATACATATATACATATACATATATACATATATACATATATACATATATACATATATACATATATACATATATACATATATACATATATACATATATACATATATACATATATACATATATACATATATACATATATACATATATACATATATACATATATACATATATACATATATACATATATACATATATACATATATACATATATACATATATACATATATACATATATACATATATACATATATACATATATACATATATACATATATACATATATACATATATACATATATACATATATACATATATACATATATACATATATACATATATACATATATACATATATACATATATACATATATACATATATACATATATACATATATACATATATACATATATACATATATACATATATACATA
>CAVMIK010000103.1:10000-32500 GCA_963681545.1 Germaria angustata
GTTAATGTTTAAAATTCATAAAAACAAAGCCAGACGGAAACCCGATACTCTCTTTATTAGTTAACACATTTAATGTTTAAAATTCATAAAAACAAAGCCAGACGGAAACCCGAGACTCTCTTTATTTAGCAACATAAATTTTGTCAAACATTCTTCTGTTTTGATGACAGTGCACACGCGCACACAAAATAATTTCTACACCTGTGGGAAAATGTCGAATATGCAATTTGGTTCTAAACAGTGTTAATTATATTTAAGAAAACAATTTTGTAAAAGTTTAGTTTAAGTTGGACATTTAATAAAGAAAGAGCTTCAGCTCTGAAAAATAATTTTTTTTAAAATATTAAATAAAAGGTAAAATTAATTGGCGCCCGAGCAGGGACCCACGCGAAAAAAATCCTGAAAAGAAAAAGTAAGGCTCGCGTGTGGAAACATAAAAAAAAAATCCTGAAAAGAAAAAGTAAGGCTCGCGTGTGGAAACATAAAAAAAAATCCTGAAAAGAAAAAGTAAGGCTCTCGTGTGGAAACATAAAAAAAAAAAATCCTGAAAAGAAAAAGTAAGGCTATCGTGTGAAAACATAAAAAATCCTGAAAAGAAAAAAAGTAAGGATCGTGTGCGAAACAATAAAAATAAAAAAATAAAAAAAACCTGAAAAGAAGGAAGTTCGAAGAAAAATTATTTTTAAAACAATTGCAACAAATCAATTGAAACGAAACAACAAATGTAACCGAAATAAATAACAAAACTAAAACTATAAAGAAATAGAAACAAACATGCTAGAATAAAATAAATAAGATAAATTCAAAATAAAATTATAGTGAAATTTAGACTTTGGAAAATACTGTAAGGATTAAAACATTTATTGTTGAACTAAGAAGACAATACCATTGAAAGCTAGTAATAAAATACAAAAGAGAAGTGGGAAAAAAAAGTACCAAAAAAGAAAAAAAAGCCTGAAAATCTAAAAGTAGGGCAACCATCAATTCGACAACAGGAGGCTTGGCGACTTTATAACGAAGAGGGACCAGAGTACAAAGGGAAAAGGGCTAATCCTGAACGTCTACCAATCCAAAGCCCCAACGTTGAAAATGGAGACATTAATTTTAAGTTATATGTAAGTAAAAATAGTACATATTTAAAAGGGAATTGTAGAAAATTGGAAATATTAAATTAAAAATTAATTAGAGAAGAAAAATTTAACGGTTAAAATTAATTGAAACTTATTTTACAAAAGAAAAAAATTAAACAAATATCAGAGTTAATTTCCCAGATAACAAATCGAAAATATAAGATAAAACACCAAAATAAAATTTAGAGAATAAGTGAAAAATTTTAAGAATATAAAAACAAAAGTTAATTGAAAAGTTAAAATAAAATCAAATTTATTAAAAATTGTTAAAACATTAACGAAACCTTGTAAGAGGGGGAAGCTATTGCGATTCTTACGAGACCCTCCAATAGCAGGGATAACAAGAAATATAGTATTGATAGGAATAAATAATTTTTTTTTTATGATCAGCTACTCACAGAATTGTATTTGGAAAAACAACTGAAACTAAATAAATTCAGAATTATAAAAGAATAAATCAGTGCTTGTCTATAGTGAGAGAGTTCTTGTCCTAAAAATGACTACCAATACACCATCCGACTTAGCAAATCAATTGAGCAACCTGCCTCTGGCAGGGAGTTCGACATCTACCCGCACGAATACTTCACCGACTATACTACCGTCACTTAGGGAACAAGTACAAACCATAATACATGAGACACTTAGGGAACTAAACACGACACCGGACGAAAATGAAACTTCTGACGTACCCTTCAACGTTGCTACTGCATCGCAACTTAAGGAAGCCGACAAGGTTCCTGATATTGTAAAGTGCTTAAGAGAGTTCAGTGGCAAGGCAGGCGAGTTTAATTCATGGTGGAAGACCGTTGATAGGATCCTCAATGTTTACGAAAGTATCAAAGGAACTCCGAAATATTACGCAATATTGCACGTCATCAGACATAAAATAGTCGGGGATGCAGATACTGCACTGGAGTCCTATAGAACTCCGCTTGAC
Source organism: Germaria angustata (assembly GCA_963681545.1). Classification (NCBI taxonomy): domain Eukaryota; kingdom Metazoa; phylum Arthropoda; class Insecta; order Diptera; family Tachinidae; genus Germaria; species Germaria angustata. Next base: position 12,068 of record CAVMIK010000103.1, read on the forward strand.
TGGACGAAAATAAAGAAATGCCTAATGATGCATTACTCGGATGGGCGAGACCTAGAAACTTTAGAGTATCAACTGAATTCACTTTCTCAAGGAAATCAGGGTATCGCAGACTATTATGAAAAAGTATATTCGTTGTTGTCACTTATATTAGACAAAGTTGCTTGCCTCGGGTTATCAAATGATGCGATGAATGTTATGACACATTCATACCGAAACAAGGCACTGGACACGTTTGTTCGTGGATTAAATGGAGATTTGCCAAGATTGCTAAGTGTTAGTGAGCTTAAAAGCTTACCAGAGGCACTGCAAATGTGTTTAAAATTAGATAATATGAATTTCAGAAGACAATATGCACAAGGTATTAAGACAATGACTTCCGGAAGTTTCGACCACAATCATGGAGGCCATTCAAAACATTTTCCTTTAACCCCAAGACCACAACCTAGAATATTTTACCCTGAATTAGCTCATTTACCAAGAAACAATTATAATCAGTTCAGATCAATTTACCAACCACAACAGCAACAACGAACATTTCCTCAATTCCCACAACAGCAACCACGACAATTTACCAATAATTTTCAACAAAGGTTCACCGGATTCAACAATAGACAAAATTTTCACCCGAAACCTCCACAACCAATGGAAGTGGACAAATCACATTATTCTAGACAAGTGAACTATCAAAATATCCCAAGGAATAACTACCAATCCGCACAAAAAAGACCAAACGTGGATACATCAAACGTTCCCAACAAAATTCAAAGAAATTTTTATGCTGAGACTTACCAATGTCCAACCCAATTTTATGAAGACCAATACCCACAAGAAGAGTTAAATACCGATGCTGATCCTAACGGTTTATACAGTGCACCTGAAGATGACCATCGTCAACAGGAGTGCGAAACGCCCAATGCATCATCACAATCAACTATCGACAGTGTTTATTTTTTAGACTAACTCCATCTTCATTACCTTACTTGGAACTTAACAAGGGTGGAGATGTTCTTGAATTTTTAATTGATACAGGTTCCAACAAAAATTACATACAATCAACCAGAATAAGAAATCCCATTCTTAACGAGAGACCCTTTTACATAAATTCAGTTGCAGGAAACCTCGAAATCACTCACCATACCTTTGTTGATATTTTCGGACCGAACAGCGAAAAGTTGAAATTTTACATATTACCAACACTTCAAACATTCCACGGTATCATAGGTAATGATACATTGCGAAAAGTTAAAGCTGTCAGACACACAGACAGAAATTTTATGACCATTGAGCCCAATATTGTAATACCCTTGAAGCAAAAAAAATCCCAATCTGTTAATAGCATTGATTTGCGAATCACCCATCTTTCCAATGATCAGTGTAACCAACTATTAAAAATCATCCGTGATTATCCCTCATTGTTTTCGGAACCAAATGAAAGACTCACATATATTACAACCGTGAAAGGAGAAATCAAAACCACCACAGATAACCCAGTATATTGCAGACCGTACCCATATCCAATGGCTTTGAAGGAGGAAATTGAACACCAGATAGAGGAACTACTGGAAAACGAAATCATAATAGCTACGCACAATCGAGCACATAGAAACTCAATAGAGAACAAGGCTCAGATAATTGAAAAATACTATTTCCCAGGAATGGCACAAAAGATTAAACGCATAACAAAAATATGTTCAACCTGCAAAGAAAATAAATACGAAAGGCAGCCACAAAATCCAAGAATGTCTGAAACACCATTACCAAGTCACCCAGGAGAAATTGTTCATGTTGACATATACCTAACTGAAGGAAAGGCTATTTTAACTGCTCTAGACAAATTTAGTAAATACGCACAAACAAAATTATTGAAAAGTAGGGCTATAGAAGATATTAGAAAACCACTTAGGGAAATAATTTTTTCATTCGGCGTACCAAAAACAATAGTAATGGATAACGAACCATCCCTAAATTCATATTCAATAAAATTTATGTTGAAAGACGAATTAAAAATAGACATTTATACAGTACCACCATACTACAGCAAAGCTAACGGACAGGTAGAAAGATTCCATAGTACTCTTACTGAGATTATTAGATGCTTGAAAGAAAACGGCGGACATAGAAACTTCGACGAGCTGCTTGAAAGAGCCGTCGCCGAATATAACCACTCCATACATTCGGTTACAAAAAGGAAACCTGTCGATCTCTTTTTCGGAAGAACAGTATCATTTTCACCACAAGACATAGAAAGGACAAGACATAATAACATAAAAAAGTTAAAGGCTAAACAGGAAAAGGATCTAGAATTTCATAATAAAAATAAGAACGATTTTATAACATACATCCCAGGGCAAATAATTTATGTTAAAAAGAACAAAAGATTAGGAACTAAGCTGACAAAGCGCTATACGAAAGAAATGGTAAAGGAAAATAGGCACAGTACAGTATTGACAGAAAAAGGTCAAATCATCCATAAAAGTCTTATTCGGAATTAACGATTTTTTCTTTTGATCCAATTGATTGCACAGGTTATTGGCAACTGTCGCTGCCGAAGTGCAGATTTATGATTACTCTCACTCGGAATTTGTTGCCGTTCATACTGGCACAGCAAAGATTCAGAAGGGCACATTCAAGATAATCCATCTAATTGATATCGAGTTGTACGAAGACTTACTAACGACTATCAACAGTACGATACAGAAAGAACTCTCGAGCAAAAACGCATTTTACCCTATACTATCAAACTTAGTATTAGGAATCGAAAGTTCATTAACGAGGCTAAAGGTCAATAAACGCATTTCAAAACGTTCCCTTGATTTCATAGGTAGTGCTTGGAAGTGGATAGCTGGAAATCCAGACCACCGCGACCACGAAATTGTGGTTGATCGCATAAATGGACTGTTAGAAAATAACAATGATCAGCTGATAATTAACAAACTGACTGCAGACAAAATAAATGAACTTACCAACAGAACAAACGAAATAGTTAAAATAATAAAAACAGACCAGATCATAGCTAATGAATTAGCTCTCAATATAAAATATAAACTAGAAATACTCAAGGAAGAGTTAACAAATATAGCTTATGCTATTCATTGGGCCAAGGCTGACATAATAAACTCTTTTATCCTTTCGGACAGAGAACTCGATGTGGCAAAGAAGATATTGATTCAGGACAAGTTTCCTTTCATTAATATGGACGAAGCACTAGAATTTGCTGAAGTAAAAGTAGCGGCAGATGAAAAATCAATTATTTATATAATAAGTTTGCCAACTACCGAATTAGAATCCTTTAATGTTTTAGAAATTAGATCAGTGAAAAGAAGAGACAAAATAAATAAAATTAACTTTAAGACTTTATTAAAGAACAAAAATAAAATATTTGGAATACAAAATATATGCAAAAATTATAATAATTTGTTAATTTGTAATAATAAACAAATAGTAGATGTAAGTAAAGACCACTGTATTGCTAATTTATTAAAAAGTAAGCCAACCAATTGCACTCAAATCAACAATCAACATTTACCACAGATAGAGGAAATTTCCCAAGATTTGCTATTTGTTAACAATTACAAAGGCATTGCCATAATAGACGACGAAGAAACAGCATTGAATGGAACATTTGTTATTCGCCACCACAACTCGACAATAATAATAGAAGGCAGATCCTACGAGACTAGAGAAGTTAGTAGCAACAAACCACTACCCACCATACTCCAACAAAAATCGATAGACAATAGAACAGAAGAGGTCCTATCCCTTCAAATGATGAAAGAAATCAATACAAAAAATATGAAACACATCAACTTCATCGAAACGGGTAATAGAATAAGCCTATCAATAAATGGTATAATAGCCTTTGTGATAGTGCTAATAATTATAATAGTTTTGGCAGTACGAAAATACAAAAAACCGAGATTGAACGATCAGATAAATTTATCTAGTTCAGCAATCCAAGGATTGAATAAAATTTTTGAACAGAAACCAGATAGTTCAAACGAGGACGTTTGAAATTTAGGCGGGGAGGAGTTAACACATTTAATGTTTAAAATTCATAAAAACAAAGCCAGATGGAAACCCGATACTCTCTTTATTAGTTAACACATTTAATGTTTAAAATTCATAAAAACAAAGCCAGACGGAAACCCGAGACTCTCTTTATTTAGCAACATAAATTTTGTCAAACATTCTTCTGTTTTGATGACAGTGCACACGCGCACACAAAATAACTTCTACACCTGTGGGAAAATGTCGAATATGCAATTTGGTTCTAAACAGTGTTAATTATATTTAAGAAAACAATTTTGTAAAAGTTTAGTTTAAGTTGGACATTTAATAAAGAAAGAGCTTCAGCTCTGAAAAATAATTTTTTTTTTTAAATATTAAATAAAAGGTAAAATTAATTTATATGTATATATGTATATATGTATATATGTATATATGTATATATGTATATATGTATATATGTATATATGTATATATGTATATATGTATATATGTATATATGTATATATGTATATATGTATATATGTATATATGTATATATGTATATATGTATATATGTATATATGTATATATGTATATATGTATATATGTATATATGTATATATGTATATATGTATATATGTATATATGTATATATGTATATATGTATATATGTATATATGTATATATGTATATATGTATATATGTATATATGTATATATGTATATATATATATATGTATATATGTATATATGTATATATGTATATATGTATATATGTATATATCTATATATGTATATATGTATATAAATTAACTAGCTGACCCGGGCAAACCTTGTTTTGCCTTCAAATTTGCACTAAATCGACATAGCAATTATTGTTCAAATAAAGGTATCGGGCTAATTAACCCCACTACACGCTGGTTAAGGACCCAATGCCTTCAGCAAAACGCAGCATAGGCTTATCGCGCTAATCTCTATTGGGCAAAACACAAAAAACAAAATATTGGGCCATCTGTCGGACGAACTTCAAACTACACAGAAACACTCCTCACGTCCCATAGAACATGTATATAAAGTTTGGTCAAAATCGGTGCAGTAGTTCTTGAGTTACGGTGCAAAAACACACACACAAAACTAAGTATTGCGCCATCTGTTGGACGAACTTCAAACTACACAGAAACACTCCTCACGTCCCATAGAACATGTATATAAAGTTTGGTCAAAATCGGTGCAGTAGTTCTTGAGTTACGGTGCAAAAACACACACACACAAAACTAAGTATTGCGCCATCTGTCGGACGAACTTCAAACTACACAGAAACACTCCTCACGTCCCATAGAACATGTATATAAAGTTTGGTCAAAATCGGTGCGGTAGTTCTTGAGTTACGGTGCAAAAACACACACAAAACTAAGTATTGCGCCATCTGTCGGATGAACTTCAAACTACACAGAAACACTCCCCACGGCCCATAGAGCATGCATATCAAATTTGGTCAAAATCGGTCCAGTAGTTTTTGAGTTTAGCGATCACGAACATACACGTAATTTTTATGTACATATAGCTGACACCGTCAGCTCAAAATATCTTCGGAACTACATAACCGATTTAAGAGTTTGATATCTCGTTTAGAAGAACATAACAACGGCTTTCCAAAAAAATTAAAATAAAATAAAAAAAGCACAAAAAATAAATATATGTATATGTCATTGGTGGTGCAATATGAAAATTGCATTTTGCCACGCCCCTCCGCCCACAGACCGAAAATAAAAAATCGGACTTCACAGTGTCACCCGCCCGAGTATTCTGAAGGTTCCCTGAAAATTTCGTCAAAATCGGCCCAACCGTTTTGGAGCCATTACGTTACATACATACATACATACATACATACATACATACATACATACATACATACACACATCCAATTTTATATATATAGATTTTACCTTTTATTTAATATTTAAAAAAAAATTATTTTTCAGAGCTGAAGCTCTTTCTTTATTAAATGTCCAACTTAAACTAAACTTTTACAAAATTGTTTTCTCAAATATAATTAACACTGTTTAGAACCAAATTGCATATTCGACATTTTCCCACAGGTGTAGAAATTATTTTGTGTGCGCGTGTGCACTGTCATCAAAACAGAAGAATGTTTGACAAAATTTATGTTGCTAAATAAAGAGAGTCTCGGGTTTCCGTCTGGTTTTGTTTTTATGAATTTTAAACATTAAATGTGTTAACTAATAAAGAGAGTATCGTGTTTCCGTCTGGCTTTGTTTTTATGAATTTTAAACATTAAATGTGTTAACTCCTCCCCGCCTAAATATCAAACGTCCTCGTTTGAACTATCTGGTTTCTGTTCAAAAATTTTATTCAATCCTTGGATTGCTGAACTAGATAAATTTATCTGATCGTTCAATCTCGGTTTTTTGTATTTTCGTACTGCCAAAACTATTATAATTATTAGCACTATCACAAAGGCTATTATACCATTTATTGATAGGCTTATTCTATTACCCGTTTCGATGAAGTTGATGTGTTTCATATTTTTTGTATTGATTTCTTTCATCATTTGAAGGGATAGGACCTCTTCTGTTCTATTGTCTATCGATTTTTGTTGGAGTATGGTGGGTAGTGGTTTGTTGCTACTAACTTCTCTAGTCTCGTAGGATCTGCCTTCTATTATTATTGTCGAGTTGTGGTGGCGAATAACAAATGTTCCATTCAATGCTGTTTCTTCGTCGTCTATTATGGCAATGCCTTTGTAATTGTTAACAAATAGCAAATCTTGGGAAATTTCCTCTATCTGTGGTAAATGTTGATTGTTGATTTGAGTGCAATTGGTTGGCTTACTTTTTAATAAATTAGCAATACAGTGGTCTTTACTTACATCTACTATTTGTTTATTATTACAAATTAACAAATTATTATAATTTTTGCATATATTTTGTATTCCAAATATTTTATTTTTGTTCTTTAATAAAGTCTTAAAGTAAATTTTATTTATTTTGTCTCTTCTTTTCACTGATCTAATTTCTAAAACATTAAAGGATTCTAATTCGGTAGTTGGCAAACTTATTATATAAATAATTGATTTTTCATCTGCCGCTACTTTTACTTCAGCAAATTCTAGTGCTTCGTCCATATTAATGAAAAGAAACTTGTCCTGAATCAATATCTCCTTTGCCACATCGAGTTCTCTGTCCGAAAGGATAAAAGAGTTTATTATGTCAGCCTTGGTCCAATGAATAGCATAAGCTATATTTGTTAACTCTTCCTTGAGTATTTCTAATTTATATTTTATATTGAGAGCTAATTCATTGGCTATGATCTGGTCTGTTTTTATTATTTTAACTATTTCGTTTGTTCTGTTGGTAAGTTCATTTATTTTGTCTGCAGTCAGTTTGTTAATTATCAGCTGATCATTGTTATTTTCTAACAGTCCATTTATGCGATCAACCACAATTTCGTGGTCGCGGTGGTCTGGATTTTCAGCTATCTACTTCCAAGCACTACCTATGAAATCAAGGGAACGTTTTGAAATGCGTTTATTGACCTTTAGCCTCGTTAATGAACTTTCGATTCCTAATACTAAGTTTGATAGTATTGGGTAAAATGCGTTTTTGCTCGAGAGTTCTTTCTGTATGGTACTGTTGATAGTCGTTAGTAAGTCTTCGTACAACTCGATATCAATTAGATGGATTATCTTGAATGTGCCCTTCTGAATCTTTGCTGTGCCAGTATGAACGGCAACAAATTCCGAGTGAGAGTAATCATAAATCTGCACTTCGGCAGCGACAGTTGCCAATAACCTGTGCAATCAATTGGATCAAAAGAAAAAATCGTTAATTCCGAATAAGACTTTTATGGATGATTTGACCTTTTTCTGTCAATACTGTACTGTGCCTATTTTCCTTTACCATTTCTTTCGTATAGCGCTTTGTCAGCTTAGTTCCTAATCTTTTGTTCTTTTTAACATAAATTATTTGCCCTGGGATGTATGTTATAAAATCGTTCTTATTTTTATTATGAAATTCTAGATCCTTTTCCTGTTTAGCCTTTAACTTTTTTATGTTATTATGTCTTGTCCTTTCTATGTCTTGTGGTGAAAATGATACTGTTCTTCCGAAAAAGAGATCGACAGGTTTCCTGTTTGTAACCGAATGTATGGAGTGGTTATATTCGGCGACGGCTCTTTCAAGCAGCTCGTCGAAGTTACTATGTCCGCCGTTTTCTTTCAAGCATCTAATAATCTCAGTAAGAGTACTATGGAATCTTTCTACCTGTCCGTTAGCTTTGCTGTAGTATGGTGGTACTGTATAAATGTCTATTTTTAATTCGTCTTTCAACATAAATTTTATTGAATATGAATTTAGGGATGGTTCGTTATCCATTACTATTGTTTTTGGTACGCCGAATAAAAAAATTATTTCCCTAAGTGGTTTTCTAATATCTTCTATAGCCCTACTTTTCAATAATTTTGTTTGTGCGTATTTACTAAATTTGTCTAGAGCAGTTAAAATAGCCTTTCCTTCAGTTAGGTATATGTCAACATGAACAATTTCTCCTGGGTGACTTGGTAATGGTGTTTCAGACAATCTTGGATTTTGTGGCTGCCTTTCGTATTTATTTTCTTTGCAGGTTGAACATATTTTTGTTATGCGTTTAATCTTTTGTGCCATTCCTGGGAAATAGTATTTTTCAATTATCTGGGCCTTGTTCTCTATTGAGTTTCTATGTGCTCGATTGTGCGTAGCTATTATGATTTCTTCTTGGTCCTGTTCGTTTGTTACATCTTCGACAACCTTTTGCGTGTATCTGACCTTATAATTTCTGAGATGGAGAGGGAAAATATTTTGTATAAGTCCCATTATACCTTCTTCCGTGCAAATGCCATTAATAACAGATGGATTAAGTCTCCTTTTTAAATGTGAAAGTAAGTTTTCTTCCGTGAACTGTGGTTCTATTATCGTGTGCCTGTGTATCGAAGGAAAAATAATCTGGAATTGGTACGATGCTGTTTCGCCGATTCTTAAAAATATTTGGTTTCTAAAAACATTGATAGGTGCTTCGACACATGGTATCAAACCTTCCCCAGAACTCCCGTCACTATGTGTTGCATCGCTAAGAGTGTTTATCTGATTCGGAATTCTTGAGAGAGAGTCCGCCACAACATTTGTTTTTCCCGGTCTATATTCCAATTCGTAGTTGTATTCCTCCAATATTGATTTCCATCGCTTCATTTTATTATTAGTACTTCTATTGCTTAAAGCATAAGTCAATGGCTGGTGGTCAGTTATAATCTTAACTTTCTTTGAACCGTATAAATAGTTTCTGCATTTTCCCAAAGCCCATATGATTGCAAGCATCTCTTTTTCGTTGGTTGCCAGATGCTCTTCAGTTGTGCTCAATGACCTGGATATGAATGTGATGGGTTTGCTATTTTGGGAGAGAACTGCTCCGATTGCGTGGTCAGATGCGTCCGTTGTTAGTTCAAATTCTTTCTCAAAATCAGGATGTGACAGGATAACTTCTTCTGAAATAAGCGAATTCTTAATTTTCTCGAAAGCTTCTATAGCCTCAGGATTAGCTGTTATGGGTTGTTTTTTTGAAGTGTGTTTTGAGGTATATCCATCTATTCCGCGCAGTAACCTAGTCAATGGACCTGCAATTTGTGCATAATTTCTTATGAATCTGCGGTAATATCCCGCCATTCCGAGAAATGATCGCAATTCTTTTAAGGTTTTTGGAAAGGGTATTTTGTCTATTGCTTCTAACTTTTTTGGGTTGGTCCTGATTCCGCCTACACCGACAACAAATCCCAAGAACTCAACTTCTGTTTGCAAAAATTCACACTTGTCAAGTTGGATCTTTACGTTCGCGTTCTCTAATGTTTCAAAAATAATACCTAGATTCTCCAGATGCTCTTTTTCAGTTCCGCCGAAGATAATAATATCATCGATGTATATGTAACATCTCCTACCAATATGTGGCCGAAGAATATCGTCCAGTGCTCTCTGAAACGTTGCTGGGGCATTTTTCAGTCCGAATGGTAGGCGTAGGAATTCATATTTTCCGTTGTTGACTGAAAATGCGGTTTTTGGAATGTCGTCTTCTCTTAAGGGAATCTGGTGGAATCCCGATTTTAAGTCCAAAACACTGAAAAATTTGTTTCTTCCAAGATTTGCCAATACTTCATTAATTTCTGGGATTGGATAACGATCTGGTACTGTAACCTGGTTCAATTTTCGATAATCAATAACCATTCGATACTTCTTTTTCCCTGAAGCATCCATTTTTTTGTCCACGATCCACACTGGTGCGTTATAGGGTGACTTTGATGGTCTTATGATTCCGTTTTCCAGTAGTTCCTCTATCTGGTGTTCAATTTCCTCCTTCAAAGCCATTGGATATGGGTACGGTCTGCAATATACTGGGTTATCTGTGGTGGTTTTGATTTCTCCTTTCACGGTTGTAATATATGTGAGTCTTTCATTTGGTTCCGAAAACAATGAGGGATAATCACGGATGATTTTTAATAGTTGGTTACACTGATCATTGGAAAGATGGGTGATTCGCAAATCAATGCTATTAACAGATTGGGATTTTTTTTGCTTCAAGGGTATTACAATATTGGGCTCAATGGTCATAAAATTTCTGTCTGTGTGTATGACAGCTTTAACTTCTCGCAATGTATCATTACCTATGATACCGTGGAATGTTTGAAGTGTTGGTAATATGTAAAATTTCAACTTTTCGCTGTTCGGTCCGAAAATATCAACAAAGGTATGGTGAGTGATTTCGAGGTTTCCTGCAACTGAATTTATGTAAAAGGGTCTCTCGTTAAGAATGGGATTTCTTATTCTGGTTGATTGTATGTAATTTTTGTTGGAACCTGTATCAATTAAAAATTCAAGAACATCTCCACCCTTGTTAAGTTCCAAGTAAGGTAATGAAGATGGAGTTAGTCTAAAAAATAAACACTGTCGATAGTTGATTGTGATGATGCATTGGGCATTTCGCACTCCTGTTGACGATGGTCATCTTCAGGTGCACTGTATAAACCGTTAGGATCAGCATCTGTATTTAACTCTTCTTGTGGGTATTGGTCTTCATAAAATTGGGTTGGACATTGGTAAGTCTCAGCATAAAAATTTCTTTGAATTTTGTTGGGAACGTTTGATGTATCCACGTTTGGTCTTTTTTGTGCGGATTGGTAGTTATTCCTTGGGATATTTTGATAGTTCACTTGTCTAGAATAATGTGATCTGTCCACTTCCATTGGTTGTGGAGGTTTCGGGTGAAAATTTTGTCTATTGTTGAATCCGGTGAACCTTTGTTGAAAATTATTGGTAAATTGTCGTGGTTGCTGTTGTGGGAATTGAGGAAATGTTCGTTGTTGCTGTTGTGGTTGGTAAATTGATCTGAACTGATTATAATTGTTTCTTGGTAAATGAGCTAATTCAGGGTAAAATATTCTAGGTTGTGGTCTTGGGGTTAAAGGAAAATGTTTTGAACGGCCTCCATGATTGTGGTCGAAACTTCCGGAAGTCATTGTCTTAATACCTTGTGCATATTGTCTTCTGAAATTCATATTATCTAATTTTAAACACATTTGCAGTGCCTCTGGTAAGCTTTTAAGCTCACTAACACTTAGCAATCTTGGCAAATCTCCATTTAATCCACGAACAAACGTGTCCAGTGCCTTGTTTCGGTATGAATGTGTCATAACATTCATCGCATCATTTGATAACCCGAGGCAAGCAACTTTGTCTAATATAAGTGACAACAACGAATATACTTTTTGATAATAGTCTGCGATACCCTGATTTCCTTGAGAAAGTGAATTCAGTTGATACTCTAAAGTTCCTAGGTCTCGCCCATCCGAGTAATGCATCATTAGGCATTTCTTTATTTTCGTCCAGTCAAGTGGAGTTCTATAGGACTCCAGTGCAGTATCTGCATCCCCGACTATTTTATGTCTGATGACGTGCAATATTGCGTAATATTTCGGAGTTCCTTTGATACTTTCGTAAACATTGAGGATCCTATCGACGGTCTTCCGCCATGAATTAAACTCGCCTGCCTTGCCACTGAACTCTCTTAAGCACTTTACAATATCAGGAACCTTGTCGGCTTCCTTAAGTTGCGATGCAGTAGCAACGTTGAAGGGTACGTCAGAAGTTTCATTTTCGTCCGGTGTTGTGTTTAGTTCCCTAAGTGTCTCATGTATTATGGTTTGTACTTGTTCCCTAAGTGACGGTAGTATAGTCGGTGAAGTATTCGTGCGGGTAGATGTCGAACTCCCTGCCAGAGACAGGTTGCTCAATTGATTTGCTAAGTCGGATGGTGTATTGGTAGTAATTTTTAGGACAAGAACTTTCTCACTATAGACAAGCACTGATTTATTCTTTTATAATTCTGAATTTATTTAGTTTCAGTTGTTTTTCCAAATACAATTCTGTGAGTAGCTGATCATAAAAAAAATTATTTATTCCTATCAATACTATATTTCTTGTTATCCTTGCTATTGGAGGGTCTTGTAAGAATCGCAATAGCTTCCCCCTCTTACAAGGTTTCGTTAATGTTTTAACAATTTTTAATAAATTTGATTTTATTTTAACTTTTCAATTAATTTTTGTTTTAATATTCTTAAAATTTTTCACTTATTCTCTAAATTTTATTTTGGTGTTTTATCTTATATTTTCGATTTGTTATCTGGGAAATTAACTCTGATATTTGTTTAATTTTTTTTTCTTTTGTAAAATAAGTTTCAATTAATTTTAACCGTTAAATTTTCTTCTCTAATTAATTTTTAATTTAATATTTCCAATTTTCTACAATTCCCTTTTGAATATGTACTATTTTTACTTACATATAACTTAAAATTAATGTCTCCATTTTCAACGTTGGGGCTTTGGATTGGTAGACGTTCAGGATTAGCCCTTTTCCCTTTGTACTCTGGTCCCTCTTCGTTATAAAGTCGCCAAGCCTCCTGTTGTCGAATTGATGGTTGCCCTACTTTTAGATTTTCAGGCTTTTTTTCTTTTTTGGTACTTTTTTTTCCCACTTCTCTTTTGTATTTTATTATTAGCTTTCAATGGTATTGTCTTCTTAGTTCAACAATAAATGTTTTAATCCTTACAGTATTTTCCAAAGTCTAAATTTCACTATAATTTTATTTTGAATTTATCTTATTTATTTTATTCTAGCATGTTTGTTTCTATTTCTTTATAGTTTTAGTTTTGTTATTTATTTCGGTTACATTTGTTGTTTCGTTTCAATTGATTTGTTACAATTGTTTTAAAAATAATTTTTCTTCGAACTTCCTTCTTTTCAGGGGTTTTTTTTATTTTTTATTTTTATTGTTTCGCACACGATCCTTACTTTTTTTCTTTTCAGGATTTTTTATGTTTTCACACGATAGCCTTACTTTTTCTTTTCAGGATTTTTTTTTATGTTTCCACACGCGAGCCTTACTTTTTCTTTTCAGGATTTTTTTCGCGTGGGTCCCTGCTCGGGCGCCAATTAATTTTACCTTTTATTTAATATTTAAAAAAAAATTATTTTTCAGAGCTGAAGCTCTTTCTTTATTAAATGTCCAACTTAAACTAAACTTTTACAAAATTGTTTTCTTAAATATAATTAACACTGTTTAGAACCAAATTGCATATTCGACATTTTCCCACAGGTGTAGAAGTTATTTTGTGTGCGCGTGTGCACTGTCATCAAAACAGAAGAATGTTTGACAAAATTTGTGTTGCTAAATAAAGAGAGTCTCGGGTTTCCGTCTGGCTTTGTTTTTATGAATTTTAAACATTAAATGTGTTAACTAATAAAGAGAGTATCGGGTTTCCGTCTGGCTTTGACTAATAAAGAGAGTATCGGGTTTCCGTCTGGCTTTGTTTTTATGAATTTTAAACATTAAATGTGTTAACTTATATATATATATATATATATATATATATATATATATATATATATATATATATACATATATGTACATATATATATATATATATATATATATATATATATATATATATATATATATACACATACATATATGTACATATGTATTGTCGTGGTTTTTTATTAGAAAAGAAAAGGCTTGAATTAAGATTAACAAGGTTTTGAATTAAATTTATTTTATTTAATATATATAAAAAGACAAAGAAGATAATTGTGTCTCTATACAGCAACGATCAGGAAAAGAATGATGCAATCGTCACAAGTACCTAAGTACTGATTAGTTTAATTTAGACAAAAAGTTGCCAGATCAAATGTTATGACAATTCTCTCACCCTTATTACAAACTAATTTTAATTAGAGTATATAAATATTGTTGCAATAATGAGCATTCTAATCAGATTCTACAATATAATCCTTCAAATGCTTAGGAGTTCTACGTGGTCGAGATGATACTCTTGTTGGCTGTTTTAAAATTTGTGTTGAGGTAGGTGTGGATGCAGTTTGTTCATTCGGTGTGGAAAATTGTGTACTTGCACTACGTGTGGATCCAGATTGTTGATGTTCTGTTGAAGGTTGTTCTCTTCCCGTAGATGTTGATTGGGGTTGTTGACAACCGGTTGAAGATTGTGCACTTCCCGTAGATTTAGAAGCTGGTTGTTGATTTGGGATAGAAAGTTGTTTATTTGCTGTAGATTGGTTATTGGCTGAGGAAGACTGATTATTTGGAATAGAAATTTGGCTATTTGCTGCAGAAGGTGGTCGTGCAACTACATCAGGCGTGCTACTGGGTACTTGAACCAGATCTTCTATATTTGGCTCATCACAATTTTGCTGATTTTCGCTAGCGGGGTGTTCGCCAGGTCTATTGTCTGAAGGCGGAGTTTGCACTTTAGTGGCACGTAGCTGGTTAATGTGTCTTTTAAACACGAAGCCGTCGTCGAGCGTTACAATATAGTGGAGATTACCAAGTTTTTTTGTAATTGTACCAAGTTTCCAAATTGACTTGTTGTTTGTGTAGTAACGAGCTTGTACCCTCTCTCCGTCGACTAGTTGTCTTGCCATACTAGATGGAAATTTAGTTTTGCTGAACTTGACTGGTCTGAAAGCGTCCAGTCTTATACGAATCTGTCTGCCTAGATATTGTTCCGATGGTGTTTTGTTGTTTGCTAAAGGTGTAGCTCGGTACCTAAAGAGTATTTCCTGTACTTTTTCTTGAATCGACATTGTTTCATTCTGCATGGTAGTTAATTTGTTTTTCAACGTCTGAACGTTCCGCTCAGCTAACCCGTTAGTTGCAGGGTGCCCGGGGGCAATGAATTTTTAAAAAATTCCATTGTTTTTGCAAAATGATTTAAACTCCTGGCTAGTGAAAATAGTTGCATTATCGGAAACTAGTACATTCGGAAAACCATTCCTTGAAAATATGCTTTGTAATATCTGTATGGTGGAAAACGATGTTGGTGCTGACTTAGAGGTACCTACTTCAGCCCACTTTGACTTTGCGTCTATTACTACTAAAAAATAGTATCCTTGGAACGGGCCCGCATAATCGATGTGTATGCGTTGCCAGTTTTCCTCCGGCTTTTATCGGGGAGCTTTGAGTTTCTGCACAGGATGGGCAAGATCGTACTAGGTTTTCAATATCTTTATCGATCGATTTCCAATAAACATATCGACGCGCAAGTTGCTTCATCTTGGTCATACCAAGATGCGTTGCATGAAGTTCTTGTAAAACGTGTAGTTGTAGTGTTGCAGGGATTACTACTCTTTGGCCTCTAAATAACACATCACTGTCTATGGTGTACTCAGATTCGATTCCATTAGGTTTGAAATTGTTTTCATTACGTAGTTTGTTTAGAATTTCTACTAATTCTTTGTCTTTACAAGTTTCCTCTTTGAGTGACGAAAAATTAATTTTCGAATTACTAATTTGATGAACACTTGCGCTGCATATGAGATGTACTTCGTGTCCAATTGCACTTCCTTCGAGGGATGACAAAAATCTGGTGCCCGTGATAAGCAATCTGCGTTAGCATTTTCAATTCCTTTTTTGCACTCTATTTCGTAATTAAATCCAGACAGAAAAGCGTTGCAGACGTGAGTAAGTCATCTGTGGTAGTTTAGCTGTATGGTGAAAAATTCTCATGATTGGCTGATTATCAGTTATGAGCTTAAAACGACGAGCAAACAAATACTCATAAAAGTGCTGCACTGAAAAAATGATTGCCAGTTCCTATCTATCCAGCTGTGAATAGTTTTGCTCCGCTGGAGTCAATGCCCTTGATGCATAGGCAATTGGCCTTTCATGACCGTCGACAATGTGTGACAATATACCCGCAATACCGGTCGGACTTGCATCGCATGCTAATTGGACTTCTAATTCAGGGTTGTATGGCATTAGGACACGTTCACTACCCAATTCTGTTTTTAGAATACCAAATGATTTTTCGCACTCAGAGGTCCATTTGAATCTAGAGTCCTTTTTTATAAGTTGTCTCAAGGGTGTAGTTACGGAAGAAATATTTGGTATGAAACGTGAATAATAAGTCACCATACCTAAAAACCGTTTTACATCTTCAGCGTTTTTAGGAGTGGGCATGTTTAGGATTGCGGATACCTTAGAATGTGATTTCTTTACTTTATTATGTTCTATGATGTGGCCTAAAAATTCTATGCTTTCTTGAAAAAATGAACATTTCGAACTATTGAGGTATAGATCAAATTCTCTCAATCGATTCAAACAGGCTTTCAGATTTTGTGTGCACTCTTCCATAGTACTTCCATGGACAATTATGTCATCGAAATACGATTCTGTTTTCGGTATTTCGTGGAGAATTTGGTCGATGATTCTGTTGAATTCCGTCGGAGCGGTTTTAATACCAAACGATAAACGATTCATCCTGTATGTGCCCCTATGGGTAGATATTGTCTGTATGTTTGCAGAGTTCTCATCTACAGGTATGTGTAAGTAGGCCTTGTAAAGGTCAAGTCTACAAAAAAATTTTGAGTCTCGAAGACTATTGAAGATATCATCAATTCTTCTAATAGGATAGTGTGAATCCATCAGAAGTTCATTTACTCCTACTTTATAATCCACACAAAGCCTAACACCTCCGTCCGCTTTGGGTATAACGACCAGTGGCGAGCCCCAGTCACTACTTGTTATTTTTGAAATAATGCCAAGTTTTTCCATTTCATCCAACTCTCTATCAACGCGTTGCACCAATGAATATGGAATTGTACGTTCCTTGGTATAACTTGGTAAAACATTTTCACGTAATTTTAATGAAATCTTATGCTGGGGGGTGCACCCTATCTTTTGCTCGAAAACCTCAGGAAATTCTTTAACTATGTCATCGATTGCACTCACCTGATTAATATCATTACTTTCCCTTGTTGCACTGACGTCCAAATCATTTAAATCAATTCCCAACCTCCTGATCCAAGAACGGCCTAACAACGCAGAGCAGAAGTCCCGTACGATATATATTTCATCAGTAATTTCAACATTATTGTACTTTGCACGCATTATGATTTTACCGTCTGGTACAAATGTTGTTTGGGTGTATGAACGGAAAACAATCTTCGTTCGAAGTAAAGGCGTATCCAATTTTAGTCTTTTAAATTGACTTCTGGGTAAGAAAGTATATGCTGAGCCAGAATCCACTTCAAATTTTACATGTTTGCCTTCGATATTTATTTCAGCATAGTACTGTTGTGTGTCTGTCTTTTGCTCAGAATGGTTTTGATACACATTCACAACGTTGTATACGCCATAGCCTTCATGCTCTATGTTTTGCACATGATTTGTTGAACTTCGAGCTGGTGATGTTCTACCAGTTGAGACCTTTTTCTGCAATGTGGAAATACAAATCCTTACGACATGTCCCTGCTTGTTGCACCCAGTACATTTCAGCTTACTCCGATCTGATCGACACTCCTTCGCAAAATGGTTATTTCGGCCGCACCGCAAACACAACCCTTCTACACCCAACTTCTTATAATTGACCGACGTTTTTCTTTTGTTGATTTTCTCTGCACGTGACTCATTTTTGTTATGCATTTTGTTACGCACTAAAACCTTGTTTACTACTGGCGTTGCTGACGATGTTTTTAATGTAATTTCCCTCGCATCTGCTTTTGCGGCCTCCAAAGCAATTGCCTTTGACACAATTTCACCAAATTTCGTTGATTCTGATTGTAGTAGTTGTTCTCGCAAATTGTTGTTGTTTAAGCCTCTAATAAATTGTGCACGTAGGAATAAGTCAGCCACTGATGTCCCGCATGCACATGGGGACACAAATTCACATTCGCTTATATCAGCTCTTAATGTTGCCACGAACTCTGACACTGACTGATTTTCTTTTTGGTACTTAGACAAAAATTGGTGTTGCGCCACCAACACATTCTTCTTCGGCGATAAGTGTCCTTCCAGAAGAGCTAATAGATCATCATAAACGATTGTGTTCAGAGGTTTTGGTGAAGCCAATGCCGCAACCATGTTGAAATTTTTGGCACCAATGGAGTTCAACAAGAGTTTTGCACAATACTCTTTGTTGCTTGAAATCCCCTTCATTTCAACAAAATTCTTGAATCTTTCTATGTAATTCTTATACGTCTCTTTTGACGAGTCGAAAATTTCGAAATTTGGCAACAACGCCGTATTTACTGCATTATTTTGCACATTATTACGTGTTGAATTTTGCACGGTATTTTCATCATGGCGCTGCATCAATAGCTGCATTTGGGCCAATAAACTTTGTTGCTGTTGCAAAAATTGGCCAAACTGCGTAGCATCCATCACGACTATTTACTTGCACTTGCGAATTGTGTAGGTTTTTTACCTCGTCGCCAATTTGTCGTGGTTTTTTATTAGAAAAGAAAAGGCTTGAATTAAGATTAACAAGGTTTTGAATTCAATTTATTTTAATATATATAAAAAGACAAAGAAGATAATTGTGTCTCTATACAGCAACGATCAGGAAAATAATGATGCAATCGTCACAAGTACCTAAGTACTGATTAGTTTAATTTAGACCAAAAAGTTGCCAGATCAAATGTTATGACACACACATATATATATATATATATATATATATATATATATATATATATATATATATATATATATATATATATATACACCAGACATCTGCAACAATACATTATACCCGCGAGCGCACTCGCTGCTTACTAAGTATTTTTAAGTCTCGAGTACTTTTAAGCATTCGCTTTCAATGAGTTGTTGTTTTCATCGCTCGTTCTTCATACGGCGCGAGGCTTATGCATGAAAACATACAAAAAATTTTTTTAACTTGCACCCGTTTTGATTACAAAAGAAGTAAGAGCGCAGAAACAAGTAATAACAATACACACACAATTCAGTACAAAGGCTCGTGTTTTCTCTATTTTCATACTCGGTAATTTCTTTGTATTAACCTACTCGTCTTATGTATTGCGAGTAGCTTGTAAGAACACGTTTACGGCATATGTTTGTGTATGTACTATTTAACATTCACTGCTGACGCGGCTGCCAGATTTGATGATTTGTCGTAGGTTTGGCAATTTGGGCGTTTTGATGATTTAGTGGCTGTTTTATTATTTATTATAAGATCAAAAGTTTGTGGAATTTTCACAAATCTGAAAAACTAGTAGCTAAATCCAAACCTCTCTTAATTGGCTTATCAAGATAAAATTCGCGTAAAATTGCGAAAATTTCCGAAAAATTTTAAAAGGTAAAATAAGATATAGAAACGTTCACAAGTTCTCTATACAGTTAAAAAAATACAAAATTCGTCAAAATCGCAGAAATTTGCAAATATTTATGAAGGCTGAAAAAAGGGGAAAAACTGATTTATGATCTTGCGAATATTTGCCAATTACACATTACATATAATTTCAATCGACCTTTACCAGTTACACGTTACATGTAGTTGTAATTATACATTATGGGTTCAAATAAAAAACATTTTTTAATGTTAATTTTTGTTTTTATTGATTAAAATTGTAATTTTTGATTATAGTTCGTTAAGCTATTTAAATGAAAGAATATTACATATACATATGAAATATTATTCAAAGAAGAACGGAAAGGAAAAATCCCAATCATTATACAACAACAATATCAAGCTTATGAAATATATGTGACAAATTTAAAGTTAAACAAATTAATTCAAACTTACTATTTCGGCCAAAATGTTCCAAACGAAACTTTTTCCTTTATGTTTTGAAGAAAGGGTGTATGTTCCACTCGCAATTTTTTCTGCAACCAATTCGTTGTTTCCCGCCATGATACAAAAATAGAACCATCTGCAGTCATGAAAACTGATCAACTAAACAAAAGATGTTAAAACGATTTCCTTAAGTAGAAAACTCAATTCAAAGGAGATATTTATCCTTATTAAAGAGTATGAGTCATATAAAAAAATGCGCTTTAAAAAGATGTTGTTTCGCGCATCTTTGTCATCATAAAACA
>CAVMIK010000103.1:35000-40221 GCA_963681545.1 Germaria angustata
GGCAATACCTATAGATAAATACTTAACGTAATCTACATAATTAAAAAAATGCAGTGCTTTTCAATGCAATCCATACGAAATGTGCTAATCTAATGTCCACCACTGTAACTACTTTGCGTGAAATGTGTTTTGGATCACATAAAACGCATATTTGGATGGCATAAAATGCTATCTAAGTGACAAATTTTCTTCTGCGCATGGATTCATTTGTAAGGGTATTGCCGATTCGTATATTGATTTTGTGGATGGGACGAACGCCTTGCTCAGAAAAGTCCGCTCAAACCATCACATTTTTGTAAGAGTGCTTTACGGTCTCTGATGTATACTTCAGCTTCTGATACGTGTTTGGAAGACGTCATACATTACTTTTTTTTCTTTTGAGCCAAACCGGCAGAATTTCGATTCGTCACTTCAGAGGACATTTATCGAAACAAGCACTGGCTAATCTAAATGCTCACGACCAAATGTGATTCGGGACTTCAAGTTTGTCTATGATACAAGTAACTTGTGTTGCAAAATTTTGAAGTTACTTAAATTTTTTTACATCACTGTCTGGGTCTTCGGTAGTATGTAAAGCGAATTCTCCGTTTTTATACCAATTTTTTTCAGAAATGAGAACAACAATAATTTGCATACCTAGGAAATATGTATATTCTAAAAACAACTGCTATTTTGAATTTCTAATGACAAAAGAAGAACTTCTTATATTGTAGGCAAAAATGTGGAATCAAAAATACCATATGTTTCCCAACCCATTTACGACCTTAAACAAACCGGTGATGTTAAATTTGGACCAGGAACAAGATCAGCACTTTTAGGATTACTTGGTGGTGCTTTACCAAAATTGTCATCAGAGCAACATGATACCGTTAGTAAAGCAAAAAAGTATGCTATGGAACAAAGCATTAAAATGGTTCTAATGAAGCAAACTCTAGCGCACCAACAACAGGTATGTACTTTTAACTTATACTACGTACCTATATAAACTAATACAATGTTATTATACATGTATACATAGGTAAAAATTTAACTAAATTAGTGTCAAGTTTTAAATTATGCCTTGTTTTTCATTTGCATTTACCGCTGCGTTTAATCTTCCAGGGATTTATTCGACAAGATTTCTAGTTTATATCTGAAGATGATCTTCCATTTCTCAATTATAGCCTGTTTAAATTCGTGCTTGTTGGAAATGTACTTTTATCTGATTTTTCTGTCAAGGTGCTCTCAAAAATGCTCGATAGGATTAATGTCTGGAGGATGCGGTGGATGATCTAAAATCTTAGGCGTTCGGTATGACAATCATTTCTTAATAATTTTCGATGTATGTTTCAGGTCGTTGTCATGTTGAAAGACTCAGTTATTCGGTAGTCCCAATTTTTCAACACTAGGGGTGACATTTGGTTTTACAATATTTAAGTAATAAATTTTAGTCATTTGAAACTCAATGAAAACTAGCTTGCCGACTCTAAATGCCGCAATGCAGCCCCAGAATATAACCGAGCCTCCACTGTGTTTGACGGTGTTTGCAACAAGATATGCTACATACTTTGACCGTCATATTTTTGGAGGCTCTTTCACTCCAAATACTTACGTATGTTTTTGGCTAGTTAAATAGCACTTGCCACCGGATTGGCCCTTACGTCTCGAACTACTTCGCGCTTTTCTGTGCCATACATACTTATCTATAATTTTTTTTTATAGTAAAGTGATTCTCATCGACGATTTCTCCAATTTCGCGCAATGATTTATATTTTTATGTACATAAATCTAAAGTGATATCTCGCGTTTCTTTGTGGTGTGCTTACCCATTTCGTAAAATTTGTTATGTTTGCACTTTTTCCTTGCAAAGTTAATATGAAACTTCAAAAAATATTTTTACTTCACCGGCTTCTTAGAGTAGTAACTGCTTTTCAAAAAATTTCAGGTTCTTCCCCAAAATAACTAAAGAAGAATCAAGGATTAATGCCATTGTTTACTTCTTTTGTGAGATAAATTTATATTTTTTTTTAATTATTCACTATTCGTTTAATGTTTATACAAAACTCTTATTATATAAGAATCTTAAGATGCATATAAGCATTTTAATTTTTATGAATAACTGTCGGAAGGAAAAAAAAATATAGATAAGTATGTATGGGACGACCAAGACGGCTTAGTGGAAATGCGCGAAGTAGTACGAGAGGTAAGGCCCAACCCGGTATCAAGTGATGTACAACTAAAAAAAAAAGGTACAAAAACGAGGCTGTAGACCGATGAGAGCAAATTCGAAATATACTGAGTGAAAAAGCCTCAAAAAATATGGCGGTCATAAAAGTCAAAAGCGCTGTTAAACAAGGTGGCATCTGGGGTCGGCAATCTAGTTTTTATTGAATATATAATGACTAAAACTGATTACAGAAATATTCTAAAACAGAATGTCACCCCCAGCGTTGTAAAATTGAGATTACTAAACAACTGGGTCTTTCAACATGAGCACGACCCGAAACATTCGTCGATAGTTGTCAAGGATCGATTGTTATACTGAACTTCTAATACTTTAGATCAATCAAACATGAATTTAAAAAGGCTCTAATTGTAAAATGGAACTACATCTCTCCTGTCATAGCTAGAAAACTTGTGGAATCAATGCCTAAAAAATTGAATACAGTGCTGCATGCAAATGGAGAACAAACCAAATATTTAAAGATTACTCTGATTTAATTTATCGACTCTGTTTTCTAGTACAATGGATTCTGTTTACTATTTTTAGACGCGTAAAAACATCAGTATTTTGCGATAAAGTGAATTTTTTTATATATTTTTTATTTTGGTTTAATCTATATGCAAAATTAAACTCTTATTATATCAGCCTAATGCGAGTGGACATCACATTTTTTTTTGATAACTGTATTGATACTAAACCTTTTAAACAAATTAAATAATTGTTTACATATTTTGACACTCACAGCAGTAAAATATGATCGAATTTTTTAAACCGTGATGTCGTCTGGGGGTGTTTTTACATAAGCATTATATGTTTAATGTTTTTCAAATATGAAGTTTAAAGGCTGCTGATAATTTTTTTTGTCAGGCCGACCAAATGTAAACCTACCTTTTGTACGACCATATTTCTCTCTTTGATATATACAAAGAAAAGGTTTTATTTTAGCCTTAATTTTAAACTTAACTTTTTTAACAGAAATCAAATGTAACAAATCGGTATTTTTGAGCTAAAAATATAAATCAACATCTTTATACTATTAAAAGAAAAATTTTGATTAGTGACCAAATATTTTTTCTGCATCTATACTAAGTTAAGGCACTGTAGCAATGTAAGAATTTTATTTACTCTAAGACATTGAACTTGAAATTCAAATTATTTTTGTTTACGATAAGTATTTATAAGAATTTCATTGTTAAAGCCTAACAGCTAAAATTATAAATTTGTTTTTGTGTTTGGTCAGCATAAATAAGCATTTTTTTCATTGTGAAGGCCGTTGACAGAAACTATTGTTTGTACTCGTTATTATCTTTTACACGTGTAAATTAAAATTTTGTCCCGATCTTTGAGAAGGCACACCTTTAGATTAAAACTTTATACAAAACTAAAACGAGACACAGTTCAAAAAACATAAATAAAAACAAACAAAAATAAAAGGAATTTCTTTTACACATCTTGTTACAACAACAATAATAGTGTCCGATATACTGGTTGATCATTAAAGTAGTTATACCAGGTGTTGGGTGTTGTGCTACCAAGTTACTACTTGACTGTTATTTTTAAATTCTACACTAATCAAATGTATTCCTCAAAACTCCGTAACAAAAACTCAAAGAAAAATACAACGAACAAAATAAAAATCAGTAAAGACACAATGCATGAACCAAATAACAACATAGAACAAACAACAACATCTTTTACAACTCCAGTCTCAAACAGCTTAAGGGAAGTTATGCCAAATATAGAATCACCATTCAAGCTGCTAACAATTATGGACAAACGTTTCGATAAACTCACCGAGCAATTGTTAAACAACCTAGAAGCTAAATTTAAAGAATACAAAGATGAACTTCTAAGTGAGATAGACAAAAGATTAAATTTAATTCAATCCGATATGCGCGTATTGAGTGATCGTATAACATTGCCTAGAATCTGAAGCTTCGGAGATCAAATATTTAAAAAGCGAAATAACTGAAATAAAAAGAAAACTTAATAAACGTGAAAACTCAACAGTGGCTAGTAGTGTTCGAATACGTGGTGTACCGTGTAATCAAAATGAAAATCTGTCAAATATATTTAAATCAATATGTACTAATATTAATCACTCACCACCACAAGTTGAAAAAATATATAGACTTAATAAAATTTACAAAAATAATACAACGTACAAACCAAACGATGACGTTATTATCGTAAAATTTCACTCTCCGTATGAGAAAAACTTTTTCTTGAAGTCAATATCAAGATATAGGCGTGATAACAAATCTAACTTATGTCTTAGGCATGCCGGTTTTGACAGCGCACAACCTATTTATATAAATGAAGACTTAACGCCGTATAATTATAAAATTTTTAGAGAAGCACTCACGATGAAAAAAGCTAAAAAAATTAAAACAGCATACACTTCGCGTGGGTTAGTGTATATACAAATGTATGCCTCTCAGGATGTAACACAAGTTGAACTTATTGATCAGCTACAACATATTTTTCAACAATAATATAACATTTTTCACAATCAACATTTATTATATCTGTCCTTTTTTTATTGTCGCAATAAATTCTAGTTTCCCTCACCATTGTGTTTTTTATACTATTTTTAAATTAATTTCCTCTTTTAAAAGTTTAAATCTATTTTTTATACTAATATTTTTAATTGTCTTAAATTTTTTTATTTGTTTGACTACACTACTATATTTCCTTTCTTTTTTTAATACTTCATTGTTAAAAATTTTAAATTTTAATTACTCATTGTGCACTACAATTTTTGCTTCTATTAGCATTGCACTTCTTAAAATTCTATTTAATGACATTTAATGGTAATGAACGTGGAAGTTCCAAAGACATAACAATGAATATGGTCAGGATTTTTGCTAAATATAAGAAAGGTTTTAAAGTTGTGCATATAAATGCGCAAAGCATTAATAATAAAATTGACGAATTTAAATTTATTTTTGAGAACTCTGGCATTGATGTAGTTTGTGTTTCGGAAACATGGCTCTCAGAATCAACACCTGATAGCTT
>CAVMIK010000103.1:40421-75421 GCA_963681545.1 Germaria angustata
TATATGTATATGTATATGTATATGTATATGTATATGTATATGTATATGTATATGTATATGTATATGTATATGTATATGTATATGTATATGTATATGTATATGTATATGTATATGTATATGTATATGTATATGTATATGTATATGTATATGTATATGTATATGTATATGTATATGTATATGTATATGTATATGTATATGTATATGTATATGTATATGTATATGTATATGTATATGTATATGTATATGTATATGTATATGTATATGTATATGTATATGTATATGTATATGTATATGTATATGTATATGTATATGTATATGTATATGTATATGTATATGTATATGTATATATATATATATATATATATATATATATATATATATATATATATATATATATATATATATATATATATATATATATATATATATATATATATATAATAAAATTACTAATACAAGTAACCAGAAAGAAATGTGGCGTAAAATTAAGCACTTAGTACCAAAAAAAACCAAAAAAGAAATTAAATCTGTGATATTTGGACAAATAGAATATAAGGATACGCTTCAAATAGCTGAAAATTTCAACTGTTATTTCATACGTAGTATTAAAGAAATCAGAAATTCAATAAATTATGTGCAATATGAAAATCATATACCTATGATAGATTTTAGATTTAAATTCCGTACAATTAATATACAAGAACTAAAAAATATATGTATGAACATTAAGAAAAAACCCGATTATAATAGAGTAAGTACAAAATTGATATTAGACAATTGGGTCATTTTGGGACAGAAATTACTTAAGATAATAAACAAGTCACTTGAAACCGGAATATTTCCTACCCATTGGAAGGAGTCGATGGTTACACCTGTTGAAAAAGTGAAAAATACACTAAAATGTGAAGAATACCGGCCAATTAACACCCTAAAAACATGTGAAAAAATTATTGAAAAGGTAGTAAAAAACCAACTGGAAGAATACATGGAAAAACACAAACTACTGTCAAAATATCAATTAGGCTTCAGAAAGAAATACTCATGTGAAACTGCAATCAACTATATCATAAACAGATGGAAAAATAAAAAGAAGGATAACAAAATAGCTGCCATATTCCTTGACTTTAAAAGAGCATTTGAAACAATTGATCGAGACATTTTATTGAAAAAGCTAGAGAAATATGGTATTCAAGATATTGAACTACAATGGTTTCAGTCCTACTTAACTAATAGAAAACAAATGACAAAAGTTAACAACATAAAATCAACGACGATAGAAAATGATTATGGAGTTCCTCAAGGCTCAATATTGGGAGCTCTACTATTCATTATATATATAAATGATATGGAAAATGTATTGGAAAAAAGCGAAATAGTACTATATGCTGATGATACTCTGATTTTTACAGAAGCGGCGTCTGATGAGATTTGTTATGGTAACCTAAAAATAGATATGGATAACATCGATAAATGGCTAAAAATGAACAAACTAAAATTAAACGAAAATAAGACGGATTTTTTAAACGTTTAAGAAACAAAGTGTCAATTATAATACGATTTTAAAACCACATTTCGAATACGGATCAACTATACTATATACATGCTGCTCAGATCAACAGATATATATATATATATATATATATATATATATATATATATATATATACATATATATATATATATATATATATATATATATATATATATATATATATATATATGTATATATATATATATATATATATATATATATATATATATATATATATATATATATATATATATATGTACATATATATATATATATATATATATATATATATATATATATATATATATATATACATATATATATATATATATATATATATATATATATATATATATATATATATATATATATATATATATATATATATATGTATGTATGTATATATGTATATATATATATATATATATATATATATATATATATATATATATATATACATATATATATGTATACATATATATATATATATATATATATATATATATATATACATATACATATATATATATATATATATATATATATATATATATATATATATATATATACATATATATATATATATATATATATATATATATATATATATATATATATATATATATATATATATATTTATACATATATATATACATATATATATATATATATATATATATATATATATATATATGTATATATATATAGATATATATATATATATATATATATATATATATATATATATATATAGATATATATATATATATATATATATATATATATATATATATATAGATATATATATATATATATATATATATATATATATATATATATATATATATATATATATATATATATATATAAGTATGGCAACCCTGTTTATGCAAACAAGCGAAAAACAAAGCTCTGATTAAATTTTATAATAATTTATAATAAATACTAATAAAGTTAAAAAAATATGGATAGTGACTATAAAAAAAATAAGTAAAATTTATTCCTGGCAAATGGATTATAGACAAATATTGGCCTCTGTAATTCTGTAACAGGTGAAATAATTAACTTTCGACTCTACAATGGCTGAATGCCATAAATGTAAGAGATCATTCCGTGGCGAAACAGGCATAGCATGTGCAGGAGTGTGTGGCAAGATATATCAAATCATTGAAAAATGCTCAGGTATTGATCAGTGCTCGGCAAAAATGTTAGAATCAAGATCTTTAATAAGATTTATGTGTGACGATTGTATGCAATACATCCACAACATATACTACGTTTATACGCACGTCTTATTTGCAAATAAAAAAGAAGAATGTTGCCGTATAACTTTTTTATTGTAACTTATTAGCTCACTTAACAAGTCGTGAATAACGACACTATTTGCAAATAAAAAGTAAGACGTTGCCACTTCATGAACGTTTTTTGTGTTTTACTTAACAAACAATCATATTTTCGTCACATGGCATCACTAATAATAACATAAGTTCTGTATGCAATTTCCCGTATAAACAGTGAATTAGTTATTTGCAAATAGTTCTATTTGCAAATAAGACGTGCGTATAAACGTGGTAATAGATTCTGTATTGGGAGAAATTCAAGATGGCGTAAACAAAAACAAAATAATCCTGGCTGAATACAAAAATGAATTTGAGGTGTCATTAAAAAGAAATGAAAATGAAATTAAAAAGCTATTGGAAGCAATAGAAAGAAAATATGAAGAAAGGCTTAAGAAAATGGATAACGCGCAGAAAATATGTGAAAAAAATGTAAATGAATTAAAGAAGCTTTGTGCGGTAGTCGATAGCTTTGAAAACAACAATATATATATATATATATATATATATATATATATATATATATATATATATATATATATATATATATATATATATATATACATATATAACAGAATAGAAGAAAGTAATACAAAAATATGCGGTGAAATAAAAAAAGTAATCAAAGAAACGAACGAAACACAAAACAAACCAACATTTGCAAAAACAGTTAAAAAATATGGGGCTACCAGATGTAAAGAAACAAATTCAATTAATACTGAAACCCAAAGCCAAACAAAAAATCCAAAAAAAAAAACAAAAATGACAAACAATAAGGTGGATCCCATTGATCGTAATATTGCAAATATTGAGAATATAAGAAACGGAACAATTATAATACAAAGTGAAAACGAGGAAGAAAGAGAGAAAATAAAAAATGCAATAGAAAAGGAATGAGTGAAAACTATGAAATAAAGGCACCCAGTGAAAATGATTTGACAATAATAATAACAGATATGTCATTTAAATATACAGAGGAAGAATTAATCAGGAAAATAAAAAGGCAGAATCAACAATTAAGTGAATATGAAATAAAAATAACTAAAAATTATTTTTATTTATTTATTTATTTATTAATGTCCATAAAATGTTTACATACTTATTTAAGTTTACAAAATTTATCTAAGATGAGTTGAAGAGTACATATATCTTTAACAACGCAAAAATTATTTGAAAATTAGAATATATACTACATTATACATCAGTACATAACAAGAATTGGAGGAAAAAATATTATAAAAACCTATTTGAATATAGTTTTGATTTTATCTATAAAAAAGAAACTTAATCTACTTAAAACTAATTAGATTGACGCAAGTGCATTAATATGAGTAAAATCCGAGAAAGTGCAGCGGCGTTGGAAATTTTGTAATAATCTATTAATTCTACATTCTACTAATTCAATATCTGCTAGTGCATGAAGTCGTGCGATTGAGAAATACCAAGGCAAATTAAACATTAGTTTTAAAAGTTTATTTTGAGAAATCTGAAGTTTTTTGATATGACAATTTGCAATATTAGCCCATGCTGGGACAGCATAGAATATTACTGCATGGAATATAGATTTCAATATAAGTTTCTTGTTGGCCATATTAAGTTTGGATTTCCTATTTATGAATGGATATAAAATACGAGTGAGTATATTTAATTTATTAACGATAAAAGCTATATGATCTTTAAATTTCAATCTGGTATCAAGAATTACACCAAGATACTTAACGTTTTTCTCCCATTGGACTAAAGTATTTTGTACAGTAATATTATTTTGAGGGATATAGCAATCTTTACGTTTTCTAGTGAAATATATTGCTTGGGACTTACTGCTATTTAACATGATTTTCCATCTATTGAAATAACATGTTATTATCTCAATGGCTCTTTGAAGTTTACCACTTATTTCATTAGCAAGATTTCCTGAACAAATGATTGCAGTGTCATCGGCAAAAATAGACACTGTACAAAAATCTAAATTGGGAAAATCTGCCGTGTATATATTATATAAAATAGGAGATAAGCAGGAGCCTTGGGGACAACCTGTTCGGATCTCAAATCTACTAGAAAAATGCGAGCCTGTATGAACTCTGAAAGTACGATCAGTTAGGAAACATTTTATTATATTAATAAGTTCTGTAGGAAAATTCAAACGGACCATTTTATATATTAGCCCTTCATGCCATACTGAGTCAAAAGCTGCTTTGACATCTAACAGAACCATTCCCAATGAATTTTTTGATACAAAGTTAGTGTGTACCAAATTTCTAATCCTTATTAATGGGTGTACTGTATTATGTTCTCTTCTAAACCCAAATTGATGTGGTGGAATGACATCATTCGCTTCAATAAAATGGATTAATCTATCCTTTATTACTTTTTCAAAAATTTTGCTAATAGAACTCAATAAACTTATTGGCCTGTAGGAAGAAGGACTCTCGGCGGCTTTATTCGGTTTTTTAATTGGAATAACCTTAGCATTTTTAAATTCTTTTGGAAAATAGCATAGTTTAAAACATGCATTAATCAAAACTTTAAGAAATTTGATTCCTTTTTTCGGCAGAGTTTTTAAACATTTGTTGTTAATTCCGTCGATACCCGGTGCTTTCTTGCTTTTTAATTTTTTTATAATAGAAGTTATTTCAGATATACTGGTTTGATTTAGGTTTGAAGTATTGGGAATTGAAGAATTGAAATCATTCAGACATGAATTTACCACTGAAATAGTCTCAGTGTCACCTAAATTAGAGGAAATTGAATGATTTGAGAAAAATGTCTGGCCTAAAATTTCACATTTCTCGGTATTGGTAGTGTATCGTAAATTATCGTGTTTTAAAATTGGTATATTTTGTTTTCTTTTACTTAAAATTTTCGTTAGCTTCCAGAATGGTGAAGAGCTTTTATCAAATGAAGAAAGTAGATTGTTCCAGGTTTTATTTCGTAATATATTCAATTCAAAGACTATTTTACGATTTAGGAATTTCATGTGATAGAAATCGCTTATATTTCTATCTCGTTGCCATATTCTTCGAATACTGTTTCTTTCACGTATAATGTTTCTAATATAGTGTGGTAAAGATATTCTTGAAGGAGAAGGGGAGTTTCTTGAAGCGTTACGAAGCATAGCTTCTTTAATTAATTCTTTAAAGTACAAAATCATCTCGTCAATGTGTTCAGTAGTAGTAATATTCTCTGACAAAGGAATATTGATTTGTCTGTTTATATAATTGCTATAATCTTTCCAATTCATTTTCGTGAAGTCATATTCAAAAAAATTTAAATTTCTCAAGTTTGGCGTTAGTTTTATTACGACTGGTAAATGATCAGAGCTCAAATCATTAATGACAGCAGCTTGCGTTAATATTTCGGGAACATTAGTTAGAAATAAATCTAAAGTAGAAGCTTGACTGTTAACACTAGCAGGAATATAAGTATTATCACAAGGGTAAATTAAATGGATACCATAAGAATCCAATTTCTCATAAAGAATATTACCCCAGCAATTTGCTCTTATGCAGCCCCAGGACTGATGTCTACAATTAAAATCTCCGCCTAAAACGTACTTATGGTTATTTCTCAATTTGTGTAAATCCGAAGCGAATAGACGTTTTCTATTATTGTCAGCTCCTACTAGTCCACCAGGAAAATAGCAAGAATATATATTAATACTATAATTACTTATAAAAAGCTTAATACCAATGTTTTCTATAAGCTCTGTATTAATAATGGGTAGTAGTTGGTGAGGCACGTTTTTTTTAACTATAACTGCAACACCGCCTCCTCTTAAGTTTTCCCTATCATTTCTATATACATAAAAATCTTTGTGTCTGATAGAAATATTAAATTTAAGCCAAGTTTCTTGAACAAGACATATGTTAATATTATTATCAAGTAAGAATTGAAAAAGTTCTTGACTTTTGTTGCGAATGCCCCTTGCATTCCAAGAGATAATTTTTATGGCATAATCCATTACGAAAGAAACTTGCAAGCGAGATTGGTTATAACCTCAAATTGATCTGCTTTACTTTTACACATTTTTAGATTAGTAATAAGTTCTATTGTTAGGTTTTTAATTTCCTGAATTGTAAATAAGCTATTATTAGTATTGAAATTATTAGGAGTGTTAGAATTATTTGTATTCCAAAAGCCAGATTTGTTCGGCGAACTTTGATGGGGCGTATTTGGAAACCCTGTATTATATGTGACTGGATTTAAAAAATTATTGATAACCTTACGGGTTGAAGCAGGTCGTGCTCGTTGTCTTAATTGAAGATAACTTGCTTTGCTGGGACAATCATCTGAAAAGGACTTATGGGCCCCACTGCAATTTGCACATTTGATTGTAGTTTCCTTACAGTCAGCTGTGTTGTGTTGACCTGCACAGTTGGCACAAAAGGTCTTTACTTTACATCTGCTTGAACCATGACCAAATATTTGGCAATTGTAACATTGTGTTATTTTAGCTTTATTAGAAGTCTGGAATTCCCATCTCACCTTAACATAATCTATTACTGAAAAGTTCTGTCTTAGTTCTCTAACAGTAATGGTTCTTCGTTGGAAACATACCACATATATATAATATTCAGAATTGTAAGGGCTTTTCTTAATGACCCGTTTAGTATCCAAACAGTTTAAGCCCAAATCTATGAGTTTCTTTTTAATGGTATCCGGATCATATTTATCCAAACCAAGTATAAGTGCCTTATACGGCTTTTCGTTCTTGGAAGTATACGTAAAATACTCATAGTTTTTATTAAGACTGCTGCAAAGAGCCTCAAAATCATTTTTGTTTTTGCAAAACACTTTGAGACCAATTGATATTTTTCTAATAGCATACTCAGTTATATTTTTGGATTTGCATATGCTATGAATATCTTCAATTTTGCATTTTAAAATTGTTATTGGAGGAACAGAAACCTTTATTGTTTTTTGGACGATAATTTCATCATCTATTTTATCCTCATCATCTATTGTTTGTAAAGGTGAAAAATAGTTTGTTGAGCTGTTTGAGCTAAGCCCGTTATTGCCGGATTTGGATTTTTTATTAGGCATTATGTTTACGCATTGCGCGTTGATATCTTCAATATATCGATTACGTTTAATGTTATATATTGTTTTTCCACGATACACAAATTATTTTTGTTAGAAAGAATTAATTAATTAATGTTTTCAAAAGCAATGAAATTTATTTATTTATTAAATTGACAATATATGCCTTCACTGCCGAGTTTTTGTGTTATCGAAACAAAATCTAAAGCAAGACTGAACTAAAAATTATAAATTTAAAAAATATAATAAAATAGTATATAACACAAAAATAAAAATAAATAAAGAGGCATATAATAAAATAAAAGCAGCACAAAAATTAAACATTGGTTCAATGCTTTAAATGCCAAGGATATAATCATAAGGCGACCGAATGCAGAAATGATGAAATTTGTTACAAATGCCATGGAAACCACAAATCCAAGGATTGCGAAAGGGAGAACGTTGAAAAGTGCATTAACTGCATAAGAACGAATAAAAAACTAAATATGGGACTCGAGGAAAACCATGCTACATTAAACAGGAACTGTCCAGTATATCAGAATTTACTAAATAACAAAAAGAAAAGATTAAGACTTACGGCACAACAACCATGGCGAATACTCGGAATATACGATAATATACAAGGTCTACTAAATAACTTTAACCAACTGGAAATACTTTTAGAAACAAGAAATCCTGAATTCGTTATTTTATTTGAAACTCATTTAACTTCAGACGTGGACGCGATCGAAACACAGTTAATCGGGTATATTCTAGAATCCGAATTCACTCGAAAGTGGATTACTTTAGCATTTTTGGTGTTCTGCAATTCACATCCCCATGCTTTTATTCGTTTTCAATTAGAGTAGTAAGGGGTGGGTGAAAGTAAAACGAATGGTACTTTATTCTTATAAATGCTAACATTATTAAGAAAAATATAATTTTGGTTTTTAGTTTGAAGTGTTTTTTATTGAACTTCATCAACAAAAATCAATTTTTCACAGAAATATTAATGCAAACAATTTTTTTTTTAAACTTTGCCAAAAATTTCAATTTGGTTTTGGCAGATCTCACTTGTGTAAAAAAACATGAAAAAATACAACAATTTTATTTATGTTCGAAAACACAAAGTTGCCCTACATAATAAAGTTTGATATGTCAATCTTTTTTGAACTAAATCTCAATGCATTTAGATCTTATTGATAAAGAAAATTAAATTTTTTGAAGGAAATTAAAACTAATTTCATATATATAAATCTATTTAAACAATAATTATAATAATTCGAATGCATTTAGTTGTAAAATCGCAATGTAATAATCAGGCAATACTTTGTTTTAACAACAAATGGTGCCAGGACAACGTCTATAGCCGGCAAACAGCCGCGCTGATATATAACGCCAGGACAGCAGATCAACCAAAAGCAAATAATTTTAATTTCGTTCGTTGACTTTTTTGAGAGTATTGAATAATTTTATTTTCATTCTATGTTTCTTTAAGAATATTAATTTTGTTTTTATTTGCGTTAAAAATTAAATGAAAAATTTGAATATCTTTTTCATACTCTGTAAATTGTTTTACATCCAATTTTCACGATGATTTTTTAAGACATGTCTTTTTTTATTTTCTTTTAAAGTTGCTCCCAAAATCATGTCACATTTTCATGATGATTTTTAAAACATGTCTATTTCTTCACTGTTGTTGTTAAAAAAAACTCTTATTTGACAGCCAGAGTTGTTTTTTTTACTTTATCTTTAATTCCTTTTATTTCTATAATTTGGGCGCCAAAAACGGAATTTAATAACTTGAGAAGTAAAGTATTTAAAAAAGTAAATTTTCTTAAAAGAAATCAAAATTGGGTGCTATACAGAAAAACCTCGAAGAAAGCAATGGAGGTAAAACTAGTTGACTAAAACTAGTGAGTGGGTGAAGCAATGGCGGAAATGCTGAGTGGAGGGAGGTACATTTTCGTTTCTTATGAACGACTTCTTGGGAGATAAGTCGTCTTTTCTGAACTATATCAGAATAAGCCGACAGACATTTAATTTGATACTCGCAAAAATCGAAGGTGATATAGTAAAACAAGATACCATCTTGAGAGAAGCGATAACTCCAGCAGAGAAACTGGTAGCCACACTCCAATACCTC
This sequence comes from Germaria angustata, assembly GCA_963681545.1. Taxonomy (NCBI): domain Eukaryota; kingdom Metazoa; phylum Arthropoda; class Insecta; order Diptera; family Tachinidae; genus Germaria; species Germaria angustata. Next base: position 50,455 of record CAVMIK010000103.1, read on the forward strand.
GCTACTGGAGAGTCCATCAAAAGCACAAATTATCAGACGAGACTATGGGAAACCTTTCTTTGTCGTGCAGTTCCGGAAGTATGCCAGGCAATTTGGAAACACTTTAAAAATGAATATTTAAAGGTTTTTGAGTAGGTATATACAATATGTATATAAAAAATAACTTATTTTATTGTGCCTATTCATAGAATTTAATACTTTGGTTTATTATTTTGAAATTAAAATGAAACAAGTTAAATTATTATAAGTACATTAATTGAAATAAATTCGTCTTTTATTAAAATATAACTTTAAAAAGTATATGTACATATCTCATTAGCTCTTGGCAGATTGTGAACAAAGAGCTAGATCGCTTGACACGGTCCATATATGTAGGATTACGTACATCATACAAGTTTTCGTCTTCCTGATATTTAGATATTAAAAGCTCCACAATTTCGTTTTTCCACATGGTTTATATTTATTTTCACTTTTTATTTATATAATAATATATGTATCTTTTATATACACACAAAACAAAAAACAAGCACTTATCGCTTTAAAACAAGAAAAATAAAGAAGAACACAGAGAAATAACCACCTTAACAGACGAATGCAAATAAAATATAATAGTAAAATTGCGAATGACAGCTAAAAGGAAGAGATGTATTTTCTTCATTGTTGTTGTAAAAAAACATGAAAACAGAAACCATGTTTCTTTTGCTACCCCTCTTTCTTATCTACCTAATATGCCACAAACAAACAAGACATGTCTTAAAGACAAGTAAAAAAATCATCGTGAAAATTGGGTGTTACTTTTGTAATTTGTTAATTTTTTTGCAACTTTTTTGCCGACCGCCGTCCATTTTCCGTAGCTGTGACCGTTGACATTTAGATTTTTTTTTTCGAACATAAACTTCGAATGTGGAAAAACATGCTGAGTTCAGAACACCAATTTATAAATTATGGGGATTCAAAAAATTTTTCGTTTTCAATCCGAGTCAAAACCTGGAACATACCCGAATAGGTTATAATCAATTCACATCCCTATCGAAATTAAAAAGGACAGGTGGAATTATAATATATTTTAAGAAGAAATTGAAAATAAGAAAAATTGCATATACAATGCTATATAACAACAACAAATATATTATAGTCGCAATATACAGGTCACCAAGTAGTGCAGAATATGAATTTCTGGAAGCATTTGCAAATATAGTAGAAGAACTGACCGAAATAAACTGTGATATTATACTAGTTGGCGATTTTAATAGATTATATAGTGACGAATAATAGAAATATTTCTGCCACAGTTAACGTTATGAATAAAATATCAGATCACGAAGGAATAGATATAATAATAGATGTAGATAAATATGTATAAGCCTAATAACACCAATAAAGAAGTTGAAATATTTAAAGATTTATAAATATCAAATAGCAAAATTCGAAAATACAAACGAAGCATGGACAAATTACAAAACTATTCGAAATAAGTACAAGGTAAAAGTGCAAAATGAAAAAAAAAACAAATATATAAATAATCTACATATAAATAGGCAAGTGGAAAAAGTTAAGAACCATTTTAACTGACTTAAACTCAACGTATTCGCTTGATTTTTTTTGTCAATAGGAGCAGTGCAGAATGTATTTTTTATTTTACATTTTTGTGCCTAAGATAGTTAAAAACACTTAAGAATATTAGCCAATCATAAAGCCATGATCTCTCTTTCTCTCTTAATTTGCTAAAAAATTACAACAAAAAACTCAAAATTAACTAAATTAAATTTGGCATGGCAACTCCGTAAACATACTGAATTGTTGTTATTCTTATTGAGCCTTAGCACACGAGAACAATTATGCAGGCATAACATCGTACTTTGTTGGCAAGAGAGACGAGGGGAATGGTTTTTCGTCGGCACAATTTTTCAACCAGGCATAACCCCGCATTATTACCACAAAACCAATCCATATACATTTATGAAAAGACAGGTTCGATTGTTTTGTTTTTTACAGAACGTATTTATTTATTCTTCGACCGTCGTGGTGTAAACATGGATTTAAAAGAATAAGGTGGCTTGGTCGCGCAAGCAACATGCATATAAGTACATATATAGTCTTAAGGCTTTACATATATATGCACATACATACATAGATTCGTAAAAAATAGGTAGCAAATTTATTTTGTTTGTTCGCTATTTTTGTGAAATCGTTTTGTATGATTGGTTTTTACACTTTTCGTTACCTGCGAAAAAACATGTACAGTACGATCGCGAAATGTAATCATTAAAAAGTAATCTATATATAAATAGGCAAGTGCAGTGATGTCAGATTTAGGGAAAATTCCCTTTTTGTGGGGATTTTTTTCGAAAAAATTAAGTGCAGGGAAAAAAGACAGATTTTTTACTTTGGTCGAAATGTAGGGATTTTCAGCCTACTTACAAACTTATAGATAATCTGGTAACTATTTTGTTTATGAACAATAAAAATCTGGTAATACTTATGTCAATAGAAATCGGTGGCAGCCATTATTAACAGTTAGTTTTGTGTGGTTTTATGTGTGTAAATTTTTGTGTTTTCTTTTGTACATACTGCAATTTTATTCTGGAAGTTTTTCGAAATTAATTTAAAGAACAAAAAAATTTATAATATATGTACATGTTAAATTTTGTATGTATGTTTATGCTGCTTAATATAATATTTACACTATATAAATAAACAGCGCGTACACCATATTTGTGAGTTTTTTTATATACATATGTATAAATTTTTAGTAGACTTTGTATTTTTGATATGTTCCCATAAATATTTTGGTAATTTTTTTAATATTGTAGGCAAATGTCTTCAGATTCTGGTTCATCTTCTTTGGAAGATTCTAATTGTCTTAAAAATAAATACAGAGTTGGTTGAAGGAAGAATGTTTTAAAGGGTGGCTCGAGGATGTTAAAAATGACGAATTCAAATGCAAATGTGTGGCTTGTGAAAAATTATTAAATTGTGGAAAATCTGATTTAATAAAACACGCTAACACAAAATTGCACAAAACTAATGTTTTAGCCATTAACAATTCAAAAAAATCAATTCTTTTTTCCAACAACAAAAACCGAATAACATCAAGAAAGACGTAGCAAATTTTGAGATACGTATGAGCCTGTTTTTTTTTTGCTGAACATAATGTTGCTATTGAAATAATAGAACATTTAATTCCTCTATTGAAGGACATTGTGCAAGACTCAACTATAGTAAAAGAGTGTCAGCTGGGACGTACTAAGTGCACCCAAATAATATGTAATGTTTTAGCCAGCGAAGAAAAATCAAAGCTTATAAAAAAACTTAAAGTTAATAATTTAAAAAAAATGAATTCGCAAGAACTGTACAATTAATTATTTGTTAACGATTCTGTTACTTTTTACGTTACTTTTACCGTTTTTACTTTTATACGTGATTTACAGACCTGAATTTTGTAATGTTCAAAATAAAGTAAATGAAATTTACTAAAAAAATATAAATATTTAAGTTTTTTTATTTCAATATAACGTAGGGAAAAATGTAGGGGAAAAATAAATTGGGTGTAGGGGAAAAAAGAGATCTTTTCTTCAAAACGTAGGGAAATAAAAAAATTGTATCTGACATCACTGGGCAAGTGTAAAAAGTTAAGAACCATTTTAACGGACCTAAACTCAACGTATTCGCTTTTTTTTTTTTTTTTTTTTTTTGATAGATTGTCAATGGGAGGAGTGCAGAATGTATTTTTTATTCTACATTTTTGTGCCTAAGATAGTTAAGAACAGTTAAGAATATTAGCCAATCATAAAGCCATGATCTCTATTTCTCTCTTAATTTGCTAAAAAAAAAATTACAACAAAAACTCAAAATTAACTAAATTAAATTTGGCTTGGCAATTCCGTAAACACTCAGAAGGAAAATCTTATTTCATTTGTTCATTTTATTCCACCATTTGGTGGTAAAACTATTCTACTAAGTAGCGATTTAAGGCAAATATTACCTGTTGTTCCACGCGGGACCCGATTTACTTTAGTTGAAAATTGCATCATTAGTTGGAAGGAAATTAACTCTTTTCACAAAGTTACCTTAACACAAAATACGAGAGCTAGACCAGAAGCAGTACAATTTGTCGAATTTAATAAATAAACTTGGTGAATTAAGAAATTATCCAGAGTTAGGTGATGACATTATTGAATTGCCACAACAAATAATTGGTTGTTTTGATAATTTAATTACTGATATCTATGGTAATATCCGTGAGAAGATATTATCGGATCAAATTCTTAATTCCGTAATTTTAGCTCCTACCAATGAAGACTGCGCTTCAATAAATAATGATATACTTCACGTCTTTCAGGGGAGGAGAAGGTTTATTACAGTTTTGATAGTTTCTAATGATGTCAATGACGTAAATAAATAATTTTTAAATTCACTGAACGTAAGCGGAATGTAACCTCATAAATTGAAATTGAAAATAAATTCCATTGTTATGCTGATTCGTAATTTGAACATGGCACAAGCCATAGTAAATGGAACTCGAATGAGAGTAAAATGCTTGCACCGCAACACCATAGATTATGAAGTATTATCGGGGGTAGTTCGTAATAAAAGAATTTTGATTCCACGAATAAATTTAACATTTTCTGGAACAATTCTTCCATTTAAATTTCAGCGGACACAATTTCCAATTATACCCGCATTTGCTATGACCATTAACAAGTCACAGGGGCAAACATTTGAAAAGATAGGTGTCCTTTTAAACCTACCTGTATTTGCTCATGGACAATTATATGTAGCTGCGAGTAGAGTTCTTTCATTCGACGGCCTAAAATTTTATATTTCAAATGAAACATACTCAATGACAATTTTAATATTTTTATTATAGGCAATAAATTTATGTTTCTGAAATGAACATTAAAACCGTTTCTATTATTTATTTGGAAAGCTCACATTAATAGATACAACTATTAAAGAACGGAGTAAGTACATAATACATTTCATTAGAAATGAAGAAAAATATGACATTTTATCTGAGCGGTTTTGTATTATTGCAATAATGGTTGAATTTCAACCACTGGGCGAACACTAGTAAGATTAATTATGCCAAAGATAAAAAAGAAATGTAGAGAGAAATAAAAAGCCTAATATTAAAAAAACCTAAACATACAATGGAAACTGTGATATTTAATAAAGTAGAATGTAAGAACAATATAGATATAGCCAAAAATTTTAATAAGTACTTCGTAAATAGTACAAAGGACATAAGAAAATCAATAGAAAACGTACAATATGAAAATAAAATACATGTAATAAATAACAAATTCAATTTCCGTGCAATAACTTTACCAGAATTAAAAATTTTATGTAACATGAAATAAGTCAGACTACAACAAAATTTCAAACAATATGATTATAGATAACTGGAATATAATAGGCAATACATTACTCAATATTATAAATAAATCATTAGACTGGTATTTTCCCTGAAAACTGGAAAAAATCTATGATAACACCAATTGAAAAAATAAAAAAACACTAATAAATGCGAAGAATATCGGCCAAAAAACACTGTAAAGACTTGTGAAAAATTATAGAAAAGGTAGTAAAAAATCAGTTAGAAGACTATTCAGAACAACATAAAGTATTATCGAAATATCAATCAGGTTTTAGAAAGAACTACTCTTGTGAAACAACAATCAATTATGTGATAAGTAAATGGAAGTATAAGAAAGCTGATACTAAAATTCTTGCCATTTTCCTCGACTTCAAGAGAGCTTTCGAAACAATTTACAGAAATATACTATTACAAAAACTTTACAAATATGGTATTCAAAATAAAGAACTTCTGTCATATTTAACAAATTGTACCCAAATAACAAAAGTTAACAATATAGAATCAAGCGCAATAGATAATGAATATGGAGTACCACAGGGATGAGTTTTAGGTGCCCTTCTATTTATAATATATATTAATGATATGGAAAAAATGATAAAAAAAATTTAAAATACAGTATAATTCGCTCATAATCCACGGTCAAATTCGCACACAAATTTTGGACTATAGCGCCATTTGGACTATAAGCACAATTTTTCTATAAGCCAGTATTTTCTTATAGGTGAATTCGTGTACAATTTTTCTTTTTGACTATAAAAATATATCTATAACAAAATGCTAATATTTATATATGTAATTACAAAAAAAAGTTTCTTCATTTGATAATAGAATTTTATTTACTGAAATCTGTCTGAAAACATTTATGTAACTACATATGTACATATATACATACTTATTGCATGTACATATACATTTACACATATGATGTACATTTGTATGTAAGTTTTCTTATATTATTTAAAGAAATTTGTTATTTTTGATTGATTTAATTTTACTGAATTTTTTTAAAAACTTTGTCCTCTATCTTTTCAAATATGTATTTTGTCAAAATTTACATTTTTACCCATTTTGGGAACAACGTGTATGTACATACATACATATGTACAATTTTACTCAAAAAAGTCAGTTTGTTTAATTGAATAACATTAAAAAGGAAATCACTTGATTTTTGTATTAAAGTGTCAGAATAATACTGTGTTGCATTCTTATGTTCTAAAATTTGTCAATTGGACTAAATGTGAAAAACTTCGCACTAATTTATTTTTTTTTGCCTCACATATAGATGGCGTATAACGGAAAATGGACTATATTGGTAATGGATTGAATAACAAATATTTTGTATGAATTTCACTAATATATGACAGAAAGTGAACCTTTTTTGGCATATATTGCTAATTCCACTATAAGCGGTGTGGCTTATAAACGAAATATACTGTAATACTATATGCAGACGACACCCTAATTTTCACTGAAGCAGCAACATGTGAAATATGTTATTAAAATGCAGATATGGATAATATAATTAAATGGTTGAAAATGAACAAACCAAAATTAAATGAAAATAAAACAAAAATAATGGAAATAAACACGACACTAATATACAATACGCAATAAATAATGTAATAATAGAAAGTTTTTAAAATTAAATATTTGGGTTTCATAATTGACAATAAATTAAAATTAACAGAACACATTGAATACATTTGTAAAAAAATTGGGAAGAAAATAGGTTTCTTCAAACGAATAAGTAACAAAATGTCAACGATCACATCAATCAACATATACAACACTATTATAAAACCTCATTTTGAATACGGTTCAACCATACTTTACACATGCTGCACAGACCTACAAATATAAAGATTGCAAAAATTACAAAATAAAGCGATGCGAGGACTATTAACCCTTTCAGCCCCACTGTTGCCTATAGGCAACATTGCATACTTGCTCTTCTAAGTGACACAATTCTTATTTTATTTAATAACGATATTCTTTTCTTAGCAACTATACACCTTAGTGGTGTGTGTGCAGAATTTCATACAATAAGCTTTGATAATGTTTATTTGTGAACTGTATACTTAAGTGTCCACACGTCATAAGAGAATTTGGATAACTGCATATGTAGCAAAATATAAGAACATCAAATTTATAATAACAGCTGTGTATAGATCACCGAGTAGTGCAGAACACGAGTTTATAATGGCGTTTGATGAAGTTTTAGAAGAAATAAATGAAGTCAACTGTGATATTATAATAGCAGGAGATTTTAACATAGATTGGTGTATAGAAGGATTTTATAAAGAAAAACTAAAATGCTTATTAGATGACAATGGCCTTAAACAAATAATGAAAGACTTCACGAGAATAACACGGAGCTCAAGAACATTAATTGATTACATTATAACGAATAGTAAAAACATAACGGCAAATATCAGTAACTCAAATAAAGTGTCCGATCATGAAGCAATCGAAATAACAATTAATAACTCAGAACACAATTGTGGTCCAAAAAAATTTTAAAGAAATTGAAATATTTAAGTACAACAAATTAAAATATAATAGACAAATAATGAATATACAACAATTTAATACAAATGACAATTTAAACAATAATGTAAACATTTTCGATCAATGCTTAGAAAATGCAGTAAAAAATCAAACGAAGTTAAAGACTGTTGAAGAGAATAATGAATGCAAATGGTTTAATGAAGAATTGAGACGTATGAAAAGGGAAAGATATAAATTAACGCGAAATAATTACAAAGTCAAACTTGAAAATGAAAAAAATAAATATTTAAATAGTAAAATAAATAACATTAAAGATCAAAAAGTAATGTGGAGGGAAATTAAAAAACTCATTTTAAAAAGATCTCAGAATGAAATTAAATCTGTGATATTTACCGAAAAAGAATATAATCAAGATCTCAAAATAGCCGATAATTTTAATAATTTCTTTATAAGTAGTATAAAATGTATTAGAGATGATATAAAAAATGTGCAATATGTAAATGAAATACCGGTGATAAACTCTCAATTTAAGTTTCGGGCAATAACATTGGATGAACTACGAAAAATATGCAAAAATTTAAAAAACAAAACGGACTACAACAAAATATCAATTAACATGATTTTGAACAGCTGGAATATAGTAGGAAAATTTCTCCTTGATATAATTAACACATCCATGGAAATCGGTGAGTTTCCTGAAAACTGGAAAATATCAATGGTAACACCAATTGAAAAAGTTGCAAATACTAAAAAATGCGAGGAATTTAGAGCAGTAAATACACTAAAAACATGCGAAAAAATATTAGAGAAAGTGGTAAAGGATCAATTGGAGCAATACATTGAAAGTAAAAATATACTATCAAAGTACCAATCAGGTTTCAGAAAAAAATTCTCATGCGAAACGGCATTAAACTTTTTAATAAACAGATAGAAAAAAATTAAAAAAAAACAAAAAGATGGTAGGCATTTTTTGGATTTTAAAAGAGCGTTCGAAACAATTGAAAGAAGTCTACTTCTGCAAAAATTACATAGATATGGAGTTAGAGAAAAAGAACTACAATGGTATGTCTTATTTAACAAACAGGAAGCAAATTACCAAAATAAACAAAGCAAAATCGGACATAAAAAGCAATGACTACGGAGTTCCACAGGGATAAATTTTGGGAGCATTATTATTTATTATATATATATAAATGATATGCCGACCATATTAAAGAAAAGTGAAGTTGTTATGTATGCTGATGATACACTTATTTTCATGGAAGGAGAATCATATGAACAATGCTATGAATACCTGACAGAGGATATGGAAAATGTAATTGAGTGGCTTAACATGAATAAACTTAAATTAAATGAAAACAAAACGAAAATAATGGAAATAAATACGGACAGCAACAATATTTTTAAAATAAACAATCAAGTTATAGAAAAGGTTGATCACATAAAATATTTAGGTTTCATAATTGATAGATTTAAAATTTAAAAAGCACATTGATTTTATTTGTAAAAAAATCGGCAAAAAATTGGCTTCTTCAAGAGAATCAGAAAACAAATCTCGGTTATAACAGCAATAAATATATACAACACTATAATTAAACCACATTTTGAGTACGGGTCAACAATATTATACACGTGCTGTACAACGAATCAACTGGAACAACTACAGAAACTGCAAAATAGGGCAATGAGAACAATATTGGGATGCAATAGATATACATCTATTCGGTTCATGTTGGAATCTTTGAAATGGCTCAACATAGAACAAAGGCTAAAAATGAACACTATCTGTTTCATACATAAAATAAAAAGAGGAGAAGCACCGGAGTACTTAAGCGAACAACTGAAATATGTGGGGGATTTACAACCGTATCAACTAAGGAATGCGAACCATTTTAGAATTGAAAGAGTAGCGACAACAGCAATGCAGCGATTACTTTTCTATAAAGGATTACAACTATACAACTCTATGCCAAATTATATAAAAAATGAAGATAATTTTAAATTATTTAAAAAACATATTATTAATTTTGTTAAATTTTATTCCTAATTGAAGAAAATATTGCTAATAGTTTTGTTAATATAACTACATATATGTAAAGTATTGTAGAGTATTTTAAAATACTAATAAAGATTTTATTCATTCATTCATCTAACGGAGTTGTTTGTAAAAAGTGAGTTTTGAAAAGAATTAAAAAAAGTACTTAAAAAATTAATATTTCTATCAATAGTGCAATTATCTATTTAAAACAGGTAAGTTAATAATATAAAATAATAAAAATTTTAAAAAAGTTGTAGCTTTGTCCTCAGCATTTTTGTTATTACGATGTTGCCTATAGGCAACATTGGTCCATTGCGTAAACTTTTACATAAGAATATTTTTTTCTACTAGAAATGAGTGCAAAGGGCTTAACAAAGTTAGAAATAGAAGATTATTAATTTTGATTGGGATGATTCTGCTGACGATAATGAAGATGAACACACGGAACAATATAAATTTGTAGAGGTTATAATTGAGGAAACAATGGAAGCTCGGAGTGAAAATGACTTTGAGATCAATTTGATTGAAAGAATTGTTGATGGTGGATGTGAAAATGATACTATAATAGAAAATGAGGAAATAGTGCAGGAAACTATGGAAAAAATTGATTCGGCTAGTTTAAGATGGAGAAATATACCAATAAGTTCATTGGATACTATTTGGAAAACTGAAGTCAGTGGTGATGAAGCGAAAGATCCACTAGGTTATTTCTCTCAGTTTTTTGATGATGAAATTATTAAAAAAATTTGTGATGAAACTAATAAATACGCAATGCAAAAAGATGGGATTGAATTAAAGTGTGAAATTTTTGAATGTAAGAGATATATTGGTGTGCTGCTCTACTTGGGTGTAGTAAAAATACCACAAATAAAAATGGCATGGGCTGAAAGTTTTAGACTTCCAGCTACAGCAAATGCATTCGAAAAAATTAAGACTTACATTCACATTAATGACAATGACAAACAATTAGAAAAAGGTCATGAAGATTATGATAGATTGCATAAGGAGCGTCCACTACTAACGAAACTCAAACAAAAACTTAACGAAATACCACAGGAGGAATATCAGAGCATCGATGAACAAATTATTGCATATAAGGGTAATATTTTCAATCTAGGACAATCATGAAAATAAATACATACATATATATTAATTTTACATTTGACAGGTCATAGCAGCATGAAACAGTACTTGCCAAAAAAGCCCCACAAGTGGGCTCGAAAGCGAACAGAATCTTATCATTTGCCGGTGGTTTGATAACAAAATTGTGCAACTTGCTTCAAATTACTTGGGAGAAAATCCTATAAGCACATGCAATCGATGGTGTAAAAAAAAGAAAACATATATCACTATTCCACGTCCTGCTATAGTTGAGTGCTACAACAAACATATGGGAGGAGTTGACCTTACTGATATGTTATTAGAGCTCTACAAAATTAATATTCGTTCCAATAAATGGTACACGCGCATTATATGCTATTGTATCAATTCATCGGTAGTCAACAGCTGGCTTCTGTACAGAAGAGAAATAAAAAATGTGAAAGAAGAAAAGAAACATATGTCTCTATTAAGCTTTCAGCTGAATATAGCAAATGATCTAATGAATGTTACAAACATATCGCACGTTTCACGCAAAAGAGGTCGCCCATCCGCTGTTAAAACAATATCCGATTGCTCTTTATCGCCAGGACCATTTTCGCCAGCTCCACCATCAATAGACACCATCCGTGTGTAAAGCAAAAAGATCTTATATAGCAGAACCTGCCAAAAACAAAAGGTTTGATAGGACTAACCATTGGGTTGAATGGGGACCAAAAGGACGATGCAGGATGTGCCACACAGGCTTTCAACACTCAAAATGCAACAAATGCAATATCTATTTATGTTGCAAAACACAAAAGTACTGTTTTGTGCAATACCATTTATAAAATAATAAAAAATCAATAAATAAATTAATAAATAATATTTTTATATGCTTCAAGTTTACCCACAATTGACCAATGTTGCCAATAGGCAACATTCTATATATCGCTAACCAGAATAGGTAGAACTTCAAAAATTTTATTACTTCATATCTAGACACATACAAACTTAGATATCCGAAAAAAAATTGCACCGCTCAAAATAATTTGGGGTTGAAAGGGTTAAAATGCAACTGATTCACATCCATAAATTTTATGCTGAATGCACTACGACGGCTTAATATACACCAAAGATTACAAGCTAATACAATAAATTTCATTCGAAAAAAGGAGATGGGAGATGAACCGGACTATTTGACGGAACAAATCAGATATGTTGGAGATGTTCAACCATACAGGTTAAGGAATGCCTCAGATTTCAGACTGCAAAGAGCAGATACAGCCGCCATGCAGAAAACATTATTTTATAAAGGACTAAATGAATACAATTCAATGCCAAATTATTTAAAAAATTAACAAAATGCTAATATATATTTAGAAAAAATCTTGTAAATTATATAAGAAATTTTAATAATGAGTAGAGCTCTTAATCTTAATTTTATAATTTATATTTTAGGTTTAAGATTTCTCTTTATTTATGAACATTTTTCCTTTCTGTTTGTGATTTTTTTATTTAAATTTAAATAGGCTAGTTCAATCGTATTTTAAAAGCCAAATTACATGTGATAGTTATCAAAGAACAAATTACACCAAAGACACATGTGTAAATCATTCTGACAAACACTAGCAGAACGGAACAACATGCTGTTTTCGAAAGCCGCTACACTTTCATCATCAGCGTTCTTGTGTTTGGTCCACTTCTGTGGTGTCAGTTGATGTATATTTCAGCTATTTATACAAACTTTTTCACTGTAAATAGAATACGTGAATTTTTTTGATTCATCGTATCACAATTTGTGAAAACTTTTTTTGTAATGAAAAGCCCAAATTACACCTCACTAACTTACAACAGTGTTGCCATTGTTATTTATTCTTTACCAACTATACACATGTTTTTTTAATTTGCTTATTTTGTTTTTAACTTATGACAAACTTGTTTGGTTTGTTACTATAAGTATGTATATTTATTAATTTTTGCTACAAGCCATTAGCTTTGTTAATTTATATTTTAGGTTTAAGATTTCCCTTTATTTATAAACTTTTTTCCTTTGTTTGTGATTTTTTTTATACATATATACACTTGTGGACATACAATTAAGTCACTCATGCAATCTTTTATTTCTCAGTACAAAAATAACAGTACATCAATTTTTTATTTATTCGAATTTTTTTCAGATATATGTTACCATCATAGCTTTTTAAAAATAGAGAAATATTCAGCAATATATACCTTAATTTTGTTTGAAATAACTAATTTCATTATGCGCCGTAAAGTTCAGTGGACACATAATTAAGTTATCTGAAAAAAGTAACACAAAATGTGTTGAAATTGCTTTATATTTAATTCAAACTGTTTTGAACCTCTAATATTTTGTTTTGGTGTACTTTGGGCGTATTACTTCGGTACATTTGTCTAGCATTATTTTACCAAAGCCCAACACTTTTAAGGAGTAATGTCATTCTACTCTGCCTGGATTTGCCGCGAAAGTGCATTCTTATTTTAAATTTTCTTGGCTGCGATTGCTTGTTTTACGTCACCCCATAGATTTTCTATGAGTTCTTTAAATCGGTACTTTTAGCTGGCCAATCAAGACCCAATTTTTAACCATCGAACCATGCTTTAACAACCTGTGATTTGTACTTCGGGTCGTTATCCTGCTGAAGTATTCACGCAGAGGCAAATCGTTATCACAATAGTTACTTAAATTGTTCTGTAAGATTTTTTTGTACATTTACGCAGTCATTTTCCTTTAGATTTTCACTAGTGGACCAACCCCAGATGAAGTAAACTACCCCAACACCATTACTGACGAGCCTCCATGCTTGGTGGATTTTTAGTGTACTTTAGGTCTAAATATTTGCGGACCGGTCGTCATACATAATATCTATCATCGTTTCCGGAAACAATAAAATTTGATTCATCACTCCAAAATAATAATTTCCAAAAATTTTCATCGATATGTTGGTGGATATTGGCAAATCGCAAACGCTGCTAAATATTCTTTTTTGAAACGTTGTTTTTTCTCGCTATGCGGCCACAAAGTTTATTTTCAGTCAGACGTCTTCTCACATGCCTTGCAGATATTTTAAGACCGTGTTCCGACTACATGCACGCTCTAATTTGTTTAGATGTGAACAGTGGGCCAGCTTTGCTCATCTTGGCTATCAGCCCATCTTCAGCAAATGTTGTTTTACGTTGTTTATTTCGTTGCAAATTTTTAAAATTCTTATATAATTGGTAATGTTCAATAGCGCTGACAGCCTTTTCACGAGATAATGATAAAGCTTTTACCACTTGAGCAAATGAGCCAACATTATGGAGGCAATTCCAAATGATCTCCCTCTCAGCTGCAGAGGATCTCTTATTTTTACCCCTATCTCTTGACCACGTCAGATGAAACAACAGGGAAAGGTTATAATATATTTTAATTGACTAATAAACCTGTTTGGCTTCCAAAAAAATTTACTAAACGCAAGTATTAACGTTCTATAAAAAAATGACTTAATTATTTGTCTACTGTACTTCGCGGCACGTAAAGAAATTAGTGATTTCAAACAAAATTACTTTTTATATTGCTGAATATTTTTCCATTTTTAAGGAGCTATGATGGTATTGCATATTTGAAAAAAAATTCGAATAAATAAAAAATTGATGTACTGTTATTTTTGCACTGAGAAATAAAAGATTGCATGAGTGACTTAATTGTACGTCCACAAGTGTATGTATGTATACATATATATATATATATATATATATATATATATATATATATATATATATATATATATATACATATATATATATACATATATATATATATATATATATATATATATATATATATATATATATATATATACATACATATATATGTATATATATATATATATATATATATATATATATATATATATATATATATATATATATATATATATATATATATATATATATATATATACATATATATAGATAAGTGTATATATATATATATATATATATATATATACATATATATATATATATATATATATATATATATATATATATATATATATATATATATATATATATATATATATATATATATATATATATATTATGGTTTATTTATAATATAAACTTCGGACAATATTCAATATTCAGTTGTTTTGAGCTCCGAACATTCACATGCAATTCACATACAAATTACCTACAGTAGGGAGCAGGGTGAGTACATGTTTGTATCTTCTGCATTTGCAGGCGCATAAAAATAGTAATATTGATGCGATTTAATTTTGATTTTTTTATTTTAGTTATTATTCAGTTGATAACAAAAATGTTCTTAAACGAAACAAAAAACTTCATATTCAAATAAAAAATAAAATGAAATTAAAATAACTCTTATGTACTCAATTTTGCACTTTCAGAAAACATTTGAAATATGTTGTATTTTTAGTACTTGGTCCATAGCCCTTTATTTTTTAATACACTATTTATGCGTTTCGGAATACGTTCAACAGATTTTTGGATAATTTCATTTGGAATGTGTTTCCACTTCAGCTGTGCTTGACTGTTTGTTGAATACGGTGTCGTTGAATGGTCTTCAGCTGTGGGCGCCAGTATTACTGTTACCATCGGACTGATATGGGTTGAATTTGGACTCATCTGACCATATCACGTGCTTCCAGTCATTAACAGTACAATTTTGGTGTTGTCTGACGAATTTTAGTTTTACCGAAAATGTGACAATGCAGACGTAGATTTTTTCACAGGTGAAAGATATCCAATGTTGTGTAGCGCTCTTCTTGCTGTCCATCGTTCAACATTTTTATCTATTGCTAGAGAATCTTCCTTTGTGGTTAAAAGTATGCGTCCCCATCAGCTAATAGCTTTCGGCGACCTCCAGCCTGCCCTTGTGGAGCTGTATTTCGTCGTTTTAGCACTTTAATAAGCACTGCTAGGCTTAAATTAAGTGTTTTAGCTATCATACGTGAGGAAGAGCAATCCTCTGTGTTATTTATAATCGAATTTTCCACGGTATGCGATATATATTTTTTATTTTTTGCTTTAACAATATTATTAACTTTCCGTTTTAACAGGCATGTTCTGCAAATCACTTTTTGTGCAACTGATTTAAAATCACAAAAAAGGTGTTCTGCGCATAAAACTTTTTGAACTATTGTGATTTGAAACCGGTCAGCTATGTGGCTGCCGATCTGAAATCACTTTCTTAATTTTGGACGCCTTTTTATATTTAACTCAATGAAAACTCATTAATTGCAAACATTTGTTTGTTTTTTATTTATTTTAAGAGTAAAACTGATGATTTTGTACCAAAAAATTGGTTGAAATATAAAAAATTGCAAAAAACTTTCTATTGTAACAAATGTTATTTGCTTTTGAGATTTGATATTTCTTTTTGTGATTTGCATTTACTTTTTAGTTGTCAGCTGTTCTTGTTCTTCGAAAATACACCGATGCTTGCCAGAGTAGATAAATATTTCTTTCGACGAGAAATATATTAAATTTTTTTAACTAAACGTGCTATTTTCAATAAAACTTAATTATTTTTGTTAAGTTATGTTCAGAAGATTTATTAATTATCAATTGTTTACCTAATTTAAAAAATAATTACGCATAAACTAGTATCAAATGGCAACAATAATTATTTATTACGAACAGTGGCAACTTCGGCGCGTATTCTTGCAACTTCTTTTTGTTAATTTATAAATTTCTTTTCAAATCTATTACTGACAACAATAAAGCCCCAGGCATATCAACTTGTTTGATTTTTGTTTTAAAAAATAATTTTAGTTTACGTTCACTTATTTTTATGACTAGACTATTAATTTCAATACATAAAAAATTGTCATCAAATCAAAACAAAACATTAGCCGTGTTCTTGTGTTTTCGAAAAGGTAAAATCACACCGAAAAGTTAAATTTCTTGCGATTTTCAGAACAACACCAAATCACATTTGTGATTTGAAATCTCGTGATTTTCAGAACATGCCTGTTACAGGCAATTTTTGGTATACAGTTATTCAATTACAATTTAAAATTAAAGTTTATATTAACACAAATCGAGATTACAGCAACCAATTTGAAAACTGAATTTAAAATAAAGGTATGTATATGTATTTGAAATTTTTCTACTAATTTGGTTGAGAACAAGTAGGAGCAAAACTGAGTACATACGAGTTTAGATTTTCTTTCATTCCTTATTGTTTTTTTATTTGTTTTAAAAGCAGTTTTGTTAAGAGTTAAGAACACAAAAATTTTTTTTAAATCACTTCATTACTAATTTTATGCACCTAACAATGGACGAAATACAAACATGTA
Organism: Germaria angustata; assembly: GCA_963681545.1. NCBI lineage: Eukaryota > Metazoa > Arthropoda > Insecta > Diptera > Tachinidae > Germaria > Germaria angustata. The sequence continues at coordinate 67,787 of CAVMIK010000103.1, forward strand.
CTCACCTGTGCTCCTCACTGTATGTATGTATATACATATGTAAGTATATAGTACTTATGTACATACATATACTTATGTATGTACATATGTACTTACATACATGCTACTGTGCAATAATATTACCATTGCGACGAGGAATTCATTTCACGTTATGGCAAAAATATGTGTAGCATAGGCACTATGCTCCCCAGAGGAGTAAGAGGAATATATACATAAGTATGGGTAGGTAGGAAAACAAAAATTTAATAGAAAACAATGCAATTACCAGAGTCGGAACGAAATTTCTTTGGAGACATAGAATCGTTGCAGTTGTCATCAGATCTTGGAGATTTTATTCTTTCATTTGAACCCTGCAAAAAACGATTTTTTATACTAAAACAACATAATGTAAAAGTTTTACCATTTTATAATAAAGCCGAAAAGCAAACTATATTCACTATATGACGCTGCGTAAGAATGCAGATAATCGCCGCCAATAGTGTTTATTTCCTTTATGACGCCGCTCCTTTAGCGAAATATTAGCTAAGCCGCCGATTGTTTCGGTTTCCAACGGTGAGGGGGAGATGTCAACATCGGACAAATTAGTAGCGGTTACAGAGAAAAAAATTTTGTAGTATGTATGTTATTAAATTATTTACATTATTTATAATTATTTCATCATAAAGAGGTCTTTATTTATAAAAGTTTTATTAATTCACTAGTACAATATAATATCAACAAACTTCTGATGGTTCAGTGGGAAAATTATTATAGTGGAGTTGATATACAAAGTTAACGTGATATATGTTAATAATATCATTTAGTACAAGTTAACACAACGTTTGCCCAATTATATGTTTAGTGTTTCAAATATTTCTTCTCTTTTATATTAATAACCCAATACAACGACACCTAAAAAAAATGCTGTATGCACATGATATTAAGTCATCAGGCATATTCTACAAATCACTTTATCTGAAAGTACTTTTAAATCGCAAAAAGGTGTTCTGCGCACAAAACTTTTTGAACTTTTGTGATATGAAACCGGTCAGCACAGATTACTAATTATATTATCTGTGCCGGTCAGCTATGTGGCTGGTTTTTTATATTTAATTCAATAAAAACTCATCAATTGAACACATTTATTTGTTTTTTATTTATTTTAAGAGTAAATTTGATGATTTTGTACCAAAAAATTTGCCACAATATGAAAAAATTGCAAACACTTTATTTTGTAACAAATCTTGTTATTTGCTTTTGTGATTTGACATTTTCTTTTTGTGATTTGCATTACTTTTTAGTTGTCAGCTTTGTTTGTTCCTCAAAAATACACATATGCTTGCCAGAGTAGATAAATGTCCAAACATGTCAGACTTTGACAGCAAGAAAGCTTCGGACACAATTCCAATATTTAGCATAAACTACACATAGACCCGACAACTTTGAAAACGTGCATAAAGTTTGTGTGAAAGGGAGAACTAGTCTAGTTGTTTTTATATAGGTATCTCTTCATACAAACTTTATGCACGTTATACAGTGTATATGCAAAATATGATTCGGACCTTTTTTAAACGTCAAAGTTGGGTATTCTGTGTATATTCTGTGATATTTAGTGGAAACCCAACACACCTTGATATATTTCTATCAATGGTAGAAATGATTCACAATGACCTCAACGAACAGGGTAAAATAAATCTGATAAAATATGTTTCAGCAATGAAACTAAATGACAGAGTTATATGTTATTAACACACAACATACAAAACACTAATCGTTCTCCACAAATTTTAAGCCAACGAAAGCAGCCAGATGTCTGCATTCAGAAATCAGAAATACTAAACAAAGAGGTAGTGAAGCAGGTTATAGGGACAAACTAAATACATTAATCGCAGAATTAACTATAATACAATTCGGAGATCTGGAAGAAAGCTCAAATGAAGTAGCACGTTCTACAATTAGAATTATGAATAAGAAACTAGCGCTTGAGACATTTTAAGAAGGTTTACAGGAAAATATAAGAACAGCAGTAGTAGCATCACAACATAAAACATTGACATAGGCTTATGAAGTAGTTATTACTCAAGAAAGATAATTGCAAGTAACGAATGCATTAAACATGGTTCAGATAAGAAAAAGGAATCAATACAATAATAATAATAAAAACCACGAAAATAATAGAAATAACAGTTTTAGAAGATACAATTTCAAGACTCCTCACTACACTCAAAATAGGAACCATAATTATCACAATACTGCTAGCAATAGAAGAGCAGGAATTTAGACCATAATAACGTCTACAATAGAAACAATAAGAGCTTTAATTACAACAGTAATAATTATTCCAATCGGAGAAATAACCACTTAAATGTGCGCACAATATATCAAAAGGAAAACGGAGAACCCCTGGAGACTCAAAACGAATCTCCGAGAAGGGGAAACTAGAGATTCACAAAATAAAATTTTTTTATCTATCTATCAAGAACCTGACATACAAACTAACTTTCTTGATAGATACAGGTTCTGATATATCTTTGTAAAGATAATATAATACATGGTCATGACATACTTAATGAGGATATTTGTAGATTAAATGGTATAACAAAAGACTATGCAGAAACACTAGGATTAACTAAAATGGAAATAGAACTTGGAGAACAAAACCTAAAACTCAAATTCTATATAGTGAAAAAGGATTTTCCAATAAAAACAGACAGAATTTTAGGAATGGACTTCTTTTATATACAATTGCGTAATCAATTATGACACACACAATCGATGCCTACATAAAAAAAATTAAAACATAACTATTCCTATAGAATTTAATATAAAACAATTAAACAATATAATAATATCACCAAGAAGTGAAAGAATAGTACCTATTAATATTGAAATACATGAAGATTGGTATGTAATAAAGAAATAGAAAGCGGTGTATTCGTAGCAAATACTATAATACCAAAATACAGTATAAAACATGTCAAAATTTTAAATACAACAGAACTGCCAGTACGTTCTTCATATCTGAAAGTTCCTATAGTACCACTGAAACACTACAATATTTTTAAAACTAGACACCAATATAATACAAATTATTCCGAAGAAAGATTCACAAAATTGCTTAAAGCAATAAGCTTTCAAGATTTTGATACAGGAAACAATGAAACTATGTACAACATTTTAAAACCGTACCAGGAATTATTTCATCTTGAAGGTGAAGCACTGACAACGACACAGTCAAAGTATCGAGCTTAAGGTGAAGGTACATAACACGCGTCAGCGCGATGTAGACTTCTATCAAAAAAGTTGAACTAGAGCATTTTCATGTAACAAGGTACAAAAAAAGTCGACAACGCGTGAAGTTAGTTAACTTTCACGCGTCATGTTTAAAAATGGCGGCTACTCACCTCATATTATGAAGCAAATATTGTTACCAGCTGATTAAGTATGAACAAATATGAAGCGTGTTGTGTAACTGGACGCGAGTAACGCGTAAAAAGTTTACAACGCGTTCAACGCGTGTTATGTACCTCCACCTTTACAGATAACACCCAGGTTTATATAAAAACCTATCGTCTACCACAAACACAATTAAGTGAAATACACAAACAAATACAAGATCTCTTAAAGTAAATATTATTGAACCATCAGTTAGTCAATATAACTCAATATAACACCAATATATATATATATATATATATATATATATATATATATATATATATATATATATATATATATATATATATATATGTATGTATATATATATATATATATATATATATATATATATATATATATATATATATATATATATATATATATATATATATATATATATATATATATATATATATATATATATATATATATATATATATATATATATATATATATATATATATATATATATATATATTGTATATATATTGTTACGAATTTGGTTGTGAACAGTTCTATTGTAATTATTCCATAATATATGTATTGTGGTTATTCTTATTTGTTTTTATTATTCATTGTAAATGAACACATAACAACTATAAATTACACGCATACATAAATACTTGTTGATTAGTGTGAATACTCACAAACACACATGTTAAATACGCACGGCTGCCAAGTGATTGAAACAACGAAAATGCTCATGATTATTGTTTTTGTTGTCTGTCGGCATTTGTACATTGGGTACGTCTGATTAGAGCGTGTATGTATGTATGTGCGTATGTCTTGTGTTCATGCTTAATTTAATAAAGGTGAATTCACCCGTTCGTTCTGAACGTTCCGAACGATTTTTTTTATATGTAGTTTGACGTCTCTATTTTTGAGAGAGTGAGAGAAAGAGAGTAAATTTAATGCCGAACAATTTTTGCTTGAATTGGGTTAATTTTAATTATGGTCCGGAACGAATTGAACTGTGCTGCCAGATACATAAATTTTTTATGCAAAACTGAAATGAGCTGCCACATCGTATTATATGTACATATGTATGTATAATAATATACAGCGTATATTTGTAAATTTTTTATATTTATTTAACAAAATAGCTATTAGAACATGCACTCGACTTTTATTCATTTGGATATTTTTTATTTTATAAAAATTTGTTAAATATAAAACAAAGCAAAATGCAATCAACTGCCACTGTGCTGCCGGCTTGTAAAAGTAACACAAAACATTTACAGAGTTGTTGCATATGGTAGCTTTGTTTCTACAGAATATTTGTTCGATGCGGGTGAATCTTCTGTGAGCAAACTCTCAGTAAACTAAAATTGTCTCTCAAGGAAAATTTCCTGCAGAACGAACGGGTGAATTCACCTTAAGTGTACGTTGATGTCGTCAGCTTCTACAAACATCATGATTGTTCGAGAAATGATCATTAAGAGTATATAAGCTGCACACATCAACGTTGACGTAGTAGTTGGATTTAACCGTCACAGCGTAAAGTGTCGAACGTATAAAAGGTGGCTATGTGCTTTTGAGAAAAGTACAGTGCTATTTATTAGTTCAATAAATTAAGGTGAATTCACCCATTCGTTTTGAACGAATTTTTTTTTGTTCCGCATTAAATTTACACTCTTTCTCTCACTCTCAAAAAAAAAAAATAGAGACGTCAAACTACATATAAAAAAAGCGTTCGGAACGTTCAGAATGAATGGGTGAACTCACCTTTAGTATATGTTGAGTACTATAAATCGAAATATTTACATAAAGAGGTAAAAACGTAACAATTGGTGTCAGAACTGCGATTGCAAAATGAAGTTCGACGAGCTTAAGGTGGAACAGATAAAGCAAGAGTGGACCAAACTGGACCTGCCCACAGCTGGGAACAAAGCAGATCTGCAGAAGATACAGCGGGGGAGTTTATGCAATACCCATGAGTTCGAAGAAAAAGGAGAATTGGAGATGGGTACACGTTCAGCTACAAGCAACATAGACGTAAACTCTATGCTTGCCGTGATTATGCAATCTGTTCCAGAAAATGGAAGAAAGCTCTAAGGTCAATAATGAAATGATGTTGCAGAAAATAGAAGAAAGCTCTGGTGCTACAAAGAGATGCTGAAAGCAACAAATAAAAAGCTGATGGATATCTATGAGGACGTGAATGTGAGGGTTAACATCATTGAAGATAAATTGACTGACATGGAGAGAGAAGTTCACGGCGTCATTGGAAAATTCGATGCGCTAGAAAAAGATGTTTATGAGAAGTTTGATATGCTGGAGAATGGTGTCGGTCAGAAGCTACATAGCCTGGAAGCAATGGTACGTAATCTTTAACTGCAAGAGGGGTCGATGCAAGTTATTCCGGAAGCTGCGAGTACAGCAAGATCGCCCACCTTTTTTGGCAGCACGCCTTTCAGTTCAGTTTCGTTTTGAAACTGTAGTCAACAGAATTGCGTGGGTCGCGGAGGAGAAATGCACAAAGTTATTCTTGGCAGTAAAAGGCGCTGCTGCACAAGTCTTGGAAACTGTGCCCGCTACATCAAGAAACAACTATGAGGACAATATGGCGGCTCTGCAGCGTAAGTACGGTGGAGAGCACAAGTGCGAGATCCACAGAATGGAGCTAAGATGTAGAGCACAGAGACCCAATGAGACTACAGAACTACGCAATGGAAATTGGGCCTTTGGTGAAAAGAAATAGAGTTGCATGAACATGTACGTTGTTGCGTATATAGGATTGCATTTCGATGTATTTCAACACGCTCCCTCAACGGACATGTTCAGGCGTTACAAACTAATTAAAAAAAAATATTTAAGTCAATCCTAACATTTTGCAAAACTTTTCATGGGATCCCTTATGTAGATTTGTGGTGGGTGTGGTTTATTATAGAAAATAATTATAGGCAAGTAATTCTCTTACAATAAATTTTATTTACACTGCAGTCTTCTTTTCTTTCTGTATCTATCAAACAAGGGTGTGTCTATATTGTGTTGCCATATTACAATATATAAAATACGTTAAATCTAGAATCTTCTAAACTAGTGCCAGCGTTGATTGAAATGATCAGTGTTCGCACGCTACAGATTCTTTGTTAAAACATCAGCAACCATATTGCTGCTGCAACAATATTTCATATTGAATTCGCCTCCTTTATAAGAACTCCTAATGAAATGATATTTAATACCTATGTGCTTACTACGGGAATGGTAGACTGGATGTTTCACCAGGTTCATCGCACTTAAATTATCGCTGTTCACAACAGTTGGATTTGGACATTGTAACTGCATTTCACTCAAAAGTTGCTGCACGTATATGACTTCCTTAACTGCTATTGCCAGTGCCATATATTCCGCCTCTGTGCTGCTAAGTGCCACCGCATACTGTTTTTTTGATTCGTACGAGAACACGCCTCCAGCCATAAAAAATGTATATCCCGTGACGATTTGCGATCGCTCGCATCACTTCCCAATCAGTATCTACAACACACTCGATCGGATTACTTGTACTATAATACTTCAGCTGCTTCTCCTGAGTAACGCAAAGATACCTCAATATTCGCTTCGCAGCTGCTAGATGTTCTACATGTGGATCGTTGTTTCTTTGTGATAGCTTGCATACGGAATGCAAAATATCCGGACGCGTACAGACAGCTATGTACATTAATGACCCTATGAGAGATTGGTATTGCATTTTATTAGCCCTCTTGCACTTCTCTTCATTACAATTGACCTGGAAACCTGGATCCAATGGGACTGCAATTTGTCGGCAATCTTCCATACCGTAGTCACGTAGACACTTTTGATGTGCCCCGTTTGGCTAATAGCAATCGAACCTATTTCGCCATCTCTTTCGACCCCGAAACTCAGGAAACGCTGAACAGGTCCTTTATCAATAACATCTACTTCGTTGGAAATCATTTCTTCAATATGCCATCCAATCTAATGTGCCACTGCCGTCCTGACTGCATATAGCGCTTTCTTTAACCTCAGGCAGTGGTTAGGTAAATTCTTATTAACAAAATTCTCCGGTTGACTTATATAAATTTCGTCATAAAGTTCGCTATTCAAATATGCGGAAGTTACATCCATTTGATGAAGATGTAACTTATGTTCGGCTGTGATAGAAAATATCATTCGAATCATACTGTATCGCACAACAGGTGAAAATGTTTCATCAAAATTTACGCCGTAGACTTGCGAACACCCTTTCGCTACTAA
>CAVMIK010000105.1:0-12500 GCA_963681545.1 Germaria angustata
GTCTGTTTGTCTGCCTTACAGCCCCTTGATCCAGGTAGGTGATCCGTTGAGCTACTTCCTTTTTGTGAGCATATGCAACATATTGGAGGATTTTTGCACTCCTTCAGCTTGTGTCCTTTTTGCCCGCACTGGATGCAAAGTCCCATGGCCTTTCTATTAGGTCCCCTGCATTCCCATTGAAGATGGCCCGCTCCAAAACATCTGTAACAGCGTTTGGTCTCCTCCCTGTATCTTAACCTACAATTGGTCATTGCAATTTTGATCCTCTCCGTTCGTAAAAGATCATTGGCGCCGCATACGGGCAGCGTGACGAAGGCGCGCTTTTGCTCCCAGTTATTTGTTGCGGTTAAATGAACATCGATCACGTCCTTTTCTAATTTCGTGGCCTTGTTTATAGCAGCCGTTACTTCTTCAACAGTAGAAAGGGCATCGAGATCTTGTATTTCAATTGTAGCTTTTGGTCTAAGGTCGGCTACCACAGCAGCATCCTTCAGAGTGCCTTTAATTGCATCGTAAAACTCTTTCTTGTTTCCACCTTTTCCTATCTCCACCAGAATCGAACCTGCCTTCGTCTTACGGATCGATCGCACTGATATCTTTGCTTCCTCTGGTCTCACATTGTTTCTTAAATTCTTGAGGACATCGGCGTAGCTATGACCCTCAAGTGGTTTAATTATAACGGCTTCTGGTCGCTCCTTTGGCTTCTTCTGGCGATTCCTTTTTCTCACATCTGTTTTCTTTTTGGGAATTCTTGCGCTCACTTCCTCCATTTTCTCCTTATTTTTTGTAATTTCCTCTGTTTTTTCCCTCATATTGACCCGAGTATCCATTTCTCTCTGTTTCTTTTTAGGATTTGTCTCCGCGGGGCTGGTCGCGCTACGCTTATTCTTCGATGTCGTCGGTGTTCTCATAGTCTCAGTCCTGTTTGTTGACATGACTTTCTCCGTTCCAGATCTGCTCGCCTCTTTATCCCTTTCAGCATTCTTCCAGTTTTTACGGTAATCCCCTATTATGTCGATGAGCTCCTCTAGCTCAGATATTCCATTTTGGACGTCCAAGCTAATATTCCTCTGCTTTCCCATAGCCTGTCTTATTTTACGCAATACCTTTTGGCACTGCCCTAGTGCCTCTTCCTCAGAGCATCTCATTTTGAGGATGTATTGCTGTCGAGGTGAGTTGTGTGTAGGCGAGCCATCTTGTTGCCTGGTATATCCCACATTCGTGTTTCCCTGAGGGGTCTCAGGAACTATTATTTTTTCGGTTTCCCGGGTTTCAGCTGCTGGTCGAGGTGTGGTCACCGGGGAGCGAACTATTTTAGAGCTGCTCTTGAAAATACTCTCAGCATCTCTACCCTCTATATTACGTGTTGTTGTTGTTGTTGTTGGTCTCATCATTTTGTTTTATATGGGTCCCAACTTGGAGCCGTTATCCATGACCCGTTGTGCAGTTGCCCATTGGATGACCCCGAGGGTCCCTTTGCAAGCAGTGAGGTTCTCGCGAGGGTTGACACAAGTCCTCATGGGAGCATGTGTACAGAGCCAGGTCAGGCATTAACCAGGATATCTTATCAACTGAGACCTGCACGGCCAACTGAATGGCTACGTGACATAGAGCGTTCTCCAAGTCCTTGCCAAGGATTTAACGGGACGGAAGGCAGCTACGACATTACCCTGAAAGCCATTTCTACGCGATGTCACTCTCGTATACTCAGGTAACAGAATGCCACAGCTGTCAGCCCATGATCATACAATATCGTCTTCTTGTATTAAAGCTGTACTCTCCGCATTCACCGCCGGTCCATCATCGTGCTAGATTTTGATCACCCCCGGGGTATTCCATTTCCCCGGCGCCCTCCATGCTTCCTAATAGAGAAACATGGCGAGCGTTCCCAATTCGCCGCATGGGAGGGTCCCGATGGAGGATCTAGCAAAACCCCGCACGGGATATTATATTATATTATATTATATTATATTATATTATATTATATTATATTATATTATATTATATTATATTATATTATATTATATTATATTATATTATATTATATTATATTATATTATATTATATTATATTATATTATATTATATTATATTATATTATATTATATTATATTACATTATATTATATTATATTATATTATATTATATTATATTATATTATATTATATTATATTATATTATATTATATTATATTATATTATATTATATTATATTATATTATATTATATTATATTATATTATATTATATTATATTATATTATATTATATTATATTATATTATATTATATTATATTATATTATATTATATTATATTATATTATATTATATTATATTATATTATATTATATATATATTATATTATATTATATTATATTATATTATATTATATTATATTATATTATATTATATTATATTATATTATATTATATTATATTATATTATATTATATTATATTATATTATATTATATTATATTATATTATTATTATATTATATTATATTATATTATATTATATTATATTATATTATATTATATTATATTATATTATATTATATTATATTATATTATATTATATTATATTATATTATATTATATTATATTATATTATATTATATTATATTATATTATATTATATTATATTATATTATATTATATTATATTATATTATATTATATTATATTATATTATATTATATTATATTATATTATATTATATTATATTATATTATATTATATTATATTATATTATATTATATTATATTATATTATATTATATTATATTATATTATATTATATTATATTATATTATATTATATTATATTATATTATATTATATTATATTATATTATATTATATTATATTATATTATATTATATTATATTATATTATATTATATTATATTATATTATATTATATTATATTATATTATATTATATTATATTATATTATATTATATTATATTATATTATATTATATTATATTATATTATATTATATTATATTATATTATATTATATTATATTATATTATATTATATTATATTATATTATATTATATTATATTATATTATATTATATTATATTATATTATATTATATTATATTATATTATATTATATTATATTATATTATATTATATTATATTATATTATATTATATTATATTATATTATATTATATTATATTATATTATATTATATTATATTATATTATATTATATTATATTATATTATATTATATTATATTATATTATATTATATTATATTATATTATATTATATTATATTATATTATATTATATTATATTATATTATATTATATTATATTATATTATATTATATTATATTATATTATATTATATTATATTATATTATATTATATTATATTATATTATATTATATTATATTATATTATATTATATTATATTATATTATATTATATTATATTATATTATATTATATTATATTATATTATATTATATTATATTATATTATATTATATTATATTATATTATATTATATTATATTATATTATATTATATTATATTATATTATATTATATTATATTATATTATATTATATTATATTATATTATATTATATTATATTATATTATATTATATTATATTATATTATATTATATTATATTATATTATATTATATTATATTATATTATATTATATTATATTATATTATATTATATTATATTATATTATATTATATTATATTATATTATATTATATTATATTATATTATATTATATTATATTATATTATATTATATTATATTATATTATATTATATTATATTATATTATATTATATTATATTATATTATATTATATTATATTATATTATATTATATTATATTATATTATATTATATTATATTATATTATATTATATTATATTATATTATATTATATTATATTATATTATATTATATTATATTATATTATATTATATTATATTATATTATATTATATTATATTATATTATATTATATTATATTATATTATATTATATTATATTATATTATATTATATTATATTATATTATATTATATTATATTATATTATATTATATTATATTATATTATATTATATTATATTATATTATATTATATTATATTATATTATATTATATTATATTATATTATATTATATTATATTATATTATATTATATTATATTATATTATATTATATTATATTATATTATATTATATTATATTATATTATATTATATTATATTATATTATATTATATTATATTATATTATATTATATTATATTATATTATATTATATTATATTATATTATATTATATTATATTATATTATATTATATTATATTATATTATATTATATTATATTATATTATATTATATTATATTATATTATATTATATTATATTATATTATATTATATTATATTATATTATATTATATTATATTATATTATATTATATTATATTATATTATATTATATTATATTATATTATATTATATTATATTATATTATATTATATTATATTATATTATATTATATTATATTATATTATATTATATTATATTATATTATATTATATTATATTATATTATATTATATTATATTATATTATATTATATTATATTATATTATATTATATTATATTATATTATATTATATTATATTATATTATATTATATTATATTATATTATATTATATTATATTATATTATATTATATTATATTATATTATATTATATTATATTATATTATATTATATTATATTATATTATATTATATTATATTATATTATATTATATTATATTATATTATATTATATTATATTATATTATATTATATTATATTATATTATATTATATTATATTATATTATATTATATTATATTATATTATATTATATTATATTATATTATATTATATTATATTATATTATATTATATTATATTATATTATATTATATTATATTATATTATATTATATTATATTATATTATATTATATTATATTATATTATATTATATTATATTATATTATATTATATTATATTATATTATATTATATTATATTATATTATATTATATTATATTATATTATATTATATTATATTATATTATATTATATTATATTATATTATATTATATTATATTATATTATATTATATTATATTATATTATATTATATTATATTATATTATATTATATTATATTATATTATATTATATTATATTATATTATATTATATTATATTATATTATATTATATTATATTATATTATATTATATTATATTATATTATATTATATTATATTATATTATATTATATTATATTATATTATATTATATTATATTATATTATATTATATTATATTATATTATATTATATTATATTATATTATATTATATTATATTATATTATATTATATTATATTATATTATATTATATTATATTATATTATATTATATTATATTATATTATATTATATTATATTATATTATATTATATTATATTATATTATATTATATTATATTATATTATATTATATTATATTATATTATATTATATTATATTATATTATATTATATTATATTATATTATATTATATTATATTATATTATATTATATTATATTATATTATATTATATTATATTATATTATATTATATTATATTATATTATATTATATTATATTATATTATATTATATTATATTATATTATATTATATTATATTATATTATATTATATTATATTATATTATATTATATTATATTATATTATATTATATTATATTATATTATATTATATTATATTATATTATATTATATTATATTATATTATATTATATTATATTATATTATATTATATTATATTATATTATATTATATTATATTATATTATATTATATTATATTATATTATATTATATTATATTATATTATATTATATTATATTATATTATATTATATTATATTATATTATATTATATTATATTATATTATATTATATTATATTATATTATATTATATTATATTATATTATATTATATTATATTATATTATATTATATTATATTATATTATATTATATTATATTATATTATATTATATTATATTATATTATATTATATTATATTATATTATATTATATTATATTATATTATATTATATTATATTATATTATATTATATTATATTATATTATATTATATTATATTATATTATATTATATTATATTATATTATATTATATTATATTATATTATATTATATTATATTATATTATATTATATTATATTATATTATATTATATTATATTATATTATATTATATTATATTATATTATATTATATTATATTATATTATATTATATTATATTATATTATATTATATTATATTATATTATATTATATTATATTATATTATATTATATTATATTATATTATATTATATTATATTATATTATATTATATTATATTATATTATATTATATTATATTATATTATATTATATTATATTATATTATATTATATTATATTATATTATATTATATTATATTATATTATATTATATTATATTATATTATATTATATTATATTATATTATATTATATTATATTATATTATATTATATTATATTATATTATATTATATTATATTATATTATATTATATTATATTATATTATATTATATTATATTATATTATATTATATTATATTATATTATATTATATTATATTATATTATATTATATTATATTATATTATATTATATTATATTATATTATATTATATTATATTATATTATATTATATTATATTATATTATATTATATTATATTATATTATATTATATTATATTATATTATATTATATTATATTATATTATATTATATTATATTATATTATATTATATTATATTATATTATATTATATTATATTATATTATATTATATTATATTATATTATATTATATTATATTATATTATATTATATTATATTATATTATATTATATTATATTATATTATATTATATTATATTATATTATATTATATTATATTATATTATATTATATTATATTATATTATATTATATTATATTATATTATATTATATTATATTATATTATATTATATTATATTATATTATATTATATTATATTATATTATATTATATTATATTATATTATATTATATTATATTATATTATATTATATTATATTATATTATATTATATTATATTATATTATATTATATTATATTATATTATATTATATTATATTATATTATATTATATTATATTATATTATATTATATTATATTATATTATATTATATTATATTATATTATATTATATTATATTATATTATATTATATTATATTATATTATATTATATTATATTATATTATATTATATTATATTATATTATATTATATTATATTATATTATATTATATTATATTATATTATATTATATTATATTATATTATATTATATTATATTATATTATATTATATTATATTATATTATATTATATTATATTATATTATATTATATTATATTATATTATATTATATTATATTATATTATATTATATTATATTATATTATATTATATTATATTATATTATATTATATTATATTATATTATATTATATTATATTATATTATATTATATTATATTATATTATATTATATTATATTATATTATATTATATTATATTATATTATATTATATTATATTATATTATATTATATTATATTATATTATATTATATTATATTATATTATATTATATTATATTATATTATATTATATTATATTATATTATATTATATTATATTATATTATATTATATTATATTATATTATATTATATTATATTATATTATATTATATTATATTATATTATATTATATTATATTATATTATATTATATTATATTATATTATATTATATTATATTATATTATATTATATTATATTATATTATATTATATTATATTATATTATATTATATTATATTATATTATATTATATTATATTATATTATATTATATTATATTATATTATATTATATTTTTTTTTTTTTTTTTTTTTTTGGGGAAGGGTAGGAAAAAATGCGTTACGCATCTAACGAGAATCGTCATTCATCGTCGTATGCCGGACTCCTAAAAAGTTTACCGGCTAAAAACCCCCCTTATATCTCTTGGGATATGTTTACCACCTCGGTACCGCTCTCGCATTGCTTCAAGGTGGATCCCTTTTTTCTGTTCTCAGAACATACATATCTGCTGTGCCTGCGTCCAGGCCCCCGTTTTTTGTTACCCCTTTGGGTCTATCTTTTTTATTTTTATTTTTATTTTGCTTCTCTCGTCATCGTTGCTCTCTATGCCAGATCAATGTCACGCTTTTTTGTGCGTAGTACGTATTCAACGAACCTTGCCGCTGCCTTCCAGTTTTCTTCGCTCTCGACCATTTTATCTACAATGTTTTCGGCTGTAATTTCTCCTATTTGGGTTTCTACTTCCCTCCGAGCCTCAGACCAGTGGCAACATTTAAAAAACGTGTGCTCAGCATCGTCTACCTTCTTTTCTGCCTCATAAATGCAAAAGGGTGAATTACACTTTCCCATTTTATGCAGGTACTTCCGGAAGTAGCCGTGTCCAGATAACATCTGTGTTATGTAGTAATTTACATCTCCATTTCGCCTGTTCACCCATTTTTCTATGTGTGGGATGAGTCTGAAAGTCCATCTGCCATGTGTGTCATTTCTCCAGCGTGTTTGCCACTTCTCTTGTGTTTCTCGTTTTATGGCGTCTATTGCTAACGCTGCTTGAGAGTTGTTTTCCCTAGTATTAAATATTTTCATCCGCTCTACCGCTTGCAGATCTATGGGGCTCATTCCAGCTATTACAAGAACAGCGGATGCGGACACGGTACGATATGCTGATGTTACACGTAGTGCCGCCGTTCTCTGTACTGACAATAGTTTGTTTGCCCTGCGCTTGGTTTCCAATGTCTTAGCCCATATTTCGCTTCCGTATAAGAGGACGCTGTTACAGGCCTCCATTAGAAGTTTCCGTTTGCTTGGCAGTGGTCCACCGATATTTGCCATTAGTCGGCTGAGTTGTGATGTTATTCTCGCTGCTTTTGTTGTCGTGTATTGGATTTGACTGGAGTATGTCAGTTTTGAATCCAATCTTACTCCCAGATAGTTGACCCACCTTTTTGTGAGTAGTGTTACGTCTTCTATCCGCATTTCTATTTCGATGGGAATTTGTCGTTTAGTGAGTAACAGCAGCTCTGTTTTGTGCATTGCCAGTTGCAGACCGTGTGAGTCCAACCAGCTCTTGGTTCTTATCATTACTTGCCGCAATCTGCGTTCTGCAATTTCCGTGCTTCTTGCTTTTATAACGGCTGCAATGTCGTCTGCATATCCGACAAGGAAAGTGTCCTCAGGCATTTCTATTTTGAATATTTCATCGTAGCTAGCGTTCCAGAGATCAGGTCCTAGTATGGATCCTTGAGCGGCTCCGGAGGTGACCCTCATTTTCCTAGTGCCCCTGCTTGTATTGTAAACAAGTACTCTATCCTTCAGGTAGTTCTTGATCATTCTCATGAGATACTGTGGTAAATTAAAATTTCTCTCAAGAGCGTGTAGAACATCTATCCATCTAAGGCTGTTAAATGCATTTTTTACGTCCAGAGTAGCTAGGAGTACCACTGGTCTGCTGAAGTGGTTCCTTTGTTGGGCGGCTGCGACAACTTCTACAACGTCTTTTAGAGCTCCTATTGTAGATTTTCCTGGCTGGAAACCGTGTTGCCTTCTTGATAGACCTCCCGCGATAGTAATGGATTCATTAAGTCGGGGCTTTATGAGTCGCTCAAGCAACTTCCCAGCGGTGTCCAGCATACAAAGTGGTCTGTATGAGGATGGCAACCCTGGATCTCCCTTCCCTTTATCGATAAGTACTAATCTTTGTTCTTTCCAGGGATTTGGGAATACACCTTCTCTTAAGCAGCTGTTATACATCTTCAGTAGTAGCTGAGGTCGGTTTTCCGCTATCTCTTTTATTACTTCGGCTGGGATGCCGTCTGGCCCAGGCGCTTTTTTGTTTTTTAGACCGCGAGCGGCTATTTGAATTTCTTCATATGTGAATGGAGGGACGTTGATAGTTCGTTCGACTTCTGCCTCATCTTCCCTGGCGTCGTGCTTTGGAAAGAGCGTCTTTACTATGTTTAGCATAGTTTCGTCGTCCATATCCTGCACAGAGTTCTTCATGCCAAGCTTCTTCATAACTATCTTGTAACCGAGACCCCAGGGATCTCGATTTATATCCTCTCTCAGTTCTTCCCATTTCTCCTTCTTACTCTTATTTATTGCATTTCGAAGCCTCTTTTTTGCGTCCTTATAGTCCCTATGTTCCATTTCCGCTGCGCCACTGCGTTTGGCTCTTGTATATATTCGTCTTTGCCGAATGCAGTTTCGTCTAGCTTCATCGATCGAGTCGTTCCACCAGTGAACCGCGGTTTTGTTGTTTCGAGGTCGTTTCATCTTCGGCATTGCTTTGTTGCATCCCTTCACGATAATATCCATAACATTTCTTACGATTGTGTTGGCATCTCCTACGATTTCAGTTGCTACCGTTTGTCTATCGATTTCAGTCAGGAGGGCAGAAGTGTCTAATTTATTCACATTCCACTTGCGGGTAGAAACATTTGTTTTTCTTACAGGCTCGGTGTCACTATCTTTCAGTGAAAATGAGATATATTGGTGGTCGCTGGCCGTATATATCTCAAGAACTTTCCAGTTTTCTATACTGCTTGCGATCCTGTCAGACACTAGGGTGATGTCGGGTATGGTTCCGTCACATCCGGGGCGTCTGAATGTGGGCACATTTCCAGTATTCGCAATCGTTAACCCAGTTCTAGCTGCCATTTCTAATATCCTTCTGCCTCTCGGGTTGGTTGTTTGCATTCCCCATTCTACTGCACGCGAGTTGAAGTCACCCGCGATTATGACCCTTTTACCGGTGTCTCGTGCGGTATCTTCGATCGCGTCAAGCTTTCTCTTGAAATCTTCGATATTATCACTCGGAGTTAGGTAGCAACTTACTAATGTAATTTGCTCAGACTGCAGCCACACAAATCCATTGCCGCTACCTCTATTTTTCACTTGTAGAAGACTGCTATTTGGGATCCATATTGCAGCGGTTCGTGTGTCGTCTTCAAGCCAGAGCCCATTTGTCATTCTTGCATACTGTTCACTTATAATTATGACGTCCACTTTCTGTTCTATAACAATCTGTGGCAGCAAAGCATGCGCCACTTGTCCTCTGTGCATATTTGCTTGTAATATTTTCATAGCGCCTTTTGATTTCCTGCTTTGCAACTTCTCGAGCCGGGTAGGTGGTCTAGCGTGCTATTTCCTTCTTGAGAGCAGATGCAGCATTTTGGAGAGCTTTTGCATTCCTTTAGCTTGTGACCTTTCTGTCCACATCTAATGCATAACCCCATCCCTTTCCTGTCGGGGCCCTTACACTCCCATTGCAGATGGCCTACTCCAAAGCATCGGAAGCAGCGTTTCTTCTCTTCACGATATTTGACTCTGCAGTTCGTGACAGCTATCTTTATCCTCTTAGTCTTGAGAAGTTCATTCGCTCTTGCTACTGGTAGCGAGACGAAGGCTCTTCTTTGTTCCCTGCTATTTGGAGCTGTTAGTCTAACAGTGATGTCCTCTGTTGCCGTGTTTGTAGCTTCGTTTACAGCGGCGACTATTTCTTCTTCTGTGGATAGAGAATCAAGGTCCTGTATCTCTATTGTAGCCTTGGGCCTTAAATCTTGCACAACAGCTGCTCCTTTAAGAGTGGCTTTGACGTCATTACAAAAATCTTCCTTCTTTCCTCCTCTTCCCATCACAAGTAGTATTGCCCCCGTTTTGGTCTTTCGGATGGATTGTACTGCCACCTCTGTCTTCTCCGGTTTCACATTTTGTCTTATGTTTTTAAGTACGTCGGCGTAACTATGACTTCCTATAGGTTTTATTATGACGGCTTCCGGGCGTTCCTTAGGCTTTTTCCCCGGTTGTTTCCTAGGCATTCTTTGGGTGGTGCCTTCTCTTTCGGCTTTGTCTGTCTTTGCTACTGTGGTAGCCTTACCTGTTTTCTGCCTCGCCCTTTTTTCTGGAGGGTTAGATTCTGCTGGGCTAGAGGCGCCGCGTTTATTCTGAGATACTGAAGGCGTTGTGAAATTTTCATCGGTATTTGCCTTTTTGCTGTTCTCATTTCTTCTTGTCTCCGTTTGCTTTGCTTGAGATTATATTATATTATATTATATTATATTATATTATATTATATTATATTATATTATATTATATTATATTATATTATATTATATTATATTATATTATATTATATTATATTATATTATATTATATTATATTATATTATATTATATTATATTATATTATATTATATTATATTATATTATATTATATTATATTATATTATATTATATTAAATTA
>CAVMIK010000105.1:17500-29509 GCA_963681545.1 Germaria angustata
GGAAACCGTGCTGCCTCTTTGATAGACCTCCAGCGACGGTAATGGATTCATTAAGTCGGGGCTTTGTGAGTCGCACAAGCAACTTCCCAGCGGTGTCCAGCATACAAAGTGGTATGTATGAGGATGGCAACCCTGGATCTCCCTTCCCTTTATCGATAAGTACTAATCTTTGTTCTTTCCAGGGATTTGGGAATACACCTTCTCTTAAGCAGCTGTTATACATCTTCAGTAGTAGCTGAGGTCGGTTTTCCGCTATCTCTTTTATTACTGCGGCTGGGATGCCGTCTGGCCCAGGCGCTTTTTTGTTTTTTAGACCGCGAGCGTCTATTTGAATTTCTTCATATGTGAATGGAGGGACGTTGATAGTTCGTTCAACTTCTGCCTCATCTTCCCTGACGTCGTGCTTTGGAAAGAGCGTCTTTACTATATTTAGCATAGTTTCGTCGTCCATATCCTGCGCAGAGTTCTTCATGCCAAGCTTCTTCATAACTATCTTGTAACCGAGACCCCAGGGATTTCGATTTATATCCTCTCTCAGTTCTTCCCATTTCTCCTTCTTACTCTTATTTATAGCATTTCGAAGCCTCTTTTTTGCGTCCTTAGAGTCCCTATGTTCCATTTCCGCTGCGCGACTGCGTTTGGCTCTTGTATATATTCATCTTTGCCGAATGCAGTTTCGTCTGTCTTCATCGATCGAGTCGTTCTACCAGTGAACTGCGGTTTTGTTGTTTTGAGGTCGTTTCATCTTCGGCATTGCTTTGTTGCATCCCTTTACGATAATATCCATAACATTTCTTAAGATTGTGTTGGCATCTCCTACGATTTCAGTTGCTACCGTTTGTCTATCGATTTCAGTCAGGAGGGCAAAAGTGTCTAATTTATTCACATTCCACTTGCGGGGAGAAACATTCGCTTTTCTTACAGGCTCGGTGTGACTATCTTTCAGTGAAAATGACATATATTGGTGGTCGCTGGCCGTATATATCTCAAAAACTTTCCAGTTTTCTCTGCTGTTTGCGATCCTGTCAGACACTAGGGTGATGTCGGGTATGGTTCCGTCACATCCGGGGCGTCCGAATGTGGGCACATTTCCAGTATTCGCAACCGTTAACCCAGTTCTAGCTGCCATTTCTAATATCCTTCTGCCTCTCGGGTTGGTTGTTTGCATTCCCCATTCTACTGCACGCGAGTTGAAGTCACCCGCGATTATGACTCTTTTACCAGTGTCTCATGCGGTATCTTCGATCGCGTCAAGCTTTCTCTTGACATCTTCGATATTATCACTCGGAGTTAGGTAGCAACTTACTAGTGTAATTTGCCCAGACTGCAGCCACACAAATCCATTGCCGCTACCTCTATTTTTCAATTGTAGAAGACTGCTATTTGGGATCCATATTGCAGCGGTTCGTGAGTCGTCTTCAAGCCAGAGCCCATTTGTCATTCTTGACGGCCACTTTCTGTTCTATAACAATCTGTGG
Organism: Germaria angustata; assembly: GCA_963681545.1. Taxonomy (NCBI): domain Eukaryota; kingdom Metazoa; phylum Arthropoda; class Insecta; order Diptera; family Tachinidae; genus Germaria; species Germaria angustata. The sequence continues at coordinate 18,979 of CAVMIK010000105.1, forward strand.
CAGCAAAGCATGCGCCACTGGTCCTCTGTGCATATTTGCTTGTAATATTTTCATAGCGCCTTTTGATTTCCTGCTTTGCAACTTCTCGAGCCCGGTAGGTGGTCTAGCGTGCTATTTCCTTCTTGAAAGCAGATGCAGCATTTTGGAGAGCTTTTGCATTCCTTTAGCTTGTGGCCTTTCTGTCCACATCTAATGCATAACCCCATCCCTTTCCTGTCGGGGCCCTCACACTCCCATTGCAGATGGCCTACTCCAAAGCATCGGAGGCAGCGTTTCTTCTCTTCACGATATTTGACTCTGCAGTTCGTGACAGCTATTTTTATCCTCTTAGTCTTGAGAAGTTTATTCGCTCTTGCTACTGGTAGCGAGACGAAGGCTCTTCTTTGTTCCCTGCTATTTGGAGATGTTAGTCTGACAGTAATGTCCTCTGTTGCCGTGTTTGTAGCTTCGTTTACAGCGGCGACTATTTCTTCTTCTGTGGATAGAGGTCCTGTATCTCTATTGAAGCCTTGGGCCTTAAATCTTGCACAACAGCTGCTCCTTTAAGAGTGGCTTTGACGTCATTACAAAAATCTTCCTTCTTTCCTCCTCTTCCCATCACAAGTAGTATTGCCCCCGTTTTGGTCTTTCGGATGGATTGTACTGCCACCTCTGTCTTTTTCGGTTTCACATTTTGTCTTATGTTTTTAAGTACGTCGGCATAACTGTGACTTCCTATAGGTTTTATTATGACGGCTTCCGGGCGTTCCTTTTTTCGCTTTCATTTGCCCGCCCCAAATCTCGCTTCCGTAAAGAAGGATACTGTTGCTAGCCTCCATTAGAAGCTTTCGCTTGCTTTGTACTGGTCCATCTACGTTTGCCATTAGTCGGCTAAGCTGTCCTCTTATCCTGGATGCCTTGTTCACTGCATAATTAATCTGATCCGAGTATATCAGTTTGCAATCAAGTCTTATTCCTAAATAGTTTACAGATTTCTTTGTGCGTACTATCAGGTCTTCAATATTAACATCTATCTCCATTGGTATATGACGCCTGGTGAGAATGAGGAGTTCAGTCTTGTGCGCTGCCAGCTGAAGGCCGTGCTCATCTAACCAAGCCTTGGTTCTTATCATGACTTGTCTCAACTTCCGTTTGGCTTCCTCTATATTTCTGGCCTTAACAACTGCTGCTATGTCGTCCGCATATCCTACTAGGTAAGTGTCCTGTGGCATTTCTATACTAAATATTCCATCGTAGCTTATATTCCAATATGGACCCCTGTGCAGCGCCTGATGTTATTTGTATCTTTTTCTGAACCTCCCTTGTGCTGTATATAAGTTTCCTATCCTTAAGATAGTTTCTTATAACCCTCGTCAAGTATTCTGGTGCGTGGAACCTTTCTTCTAGGGCTTGCAGTACATCCGGCCATCGAAGGCTATTAAAGGCATTTTTAACGTCTAGTGTAGCCAGGAACACAAGTGGCCTGGTGCTGTTAGGGCCTGTCTGTGTAGATTTTGCAACGCTTATCACATCATTCACAGCTCCTATAGTGGATCTTTTTGGCCTGAAACCATGTTGCCTCTCCGAAAGTCCTCCACTAGCAATTACAGCTTCATTTAGGCGCGGCTTCAACAACCTTTCGTATAGCTTTCCTGCAGTGTCCAGCATGCAAAGTGGTCTATATGCAGATGGAGAGTTTGGGTCCCCTTTGCCCTAATAAGTACAAGGCGCTGAATCTTCCATATCTTAGGGAACACCCCTTCTTTCAGGCAGTGGTTATACATGTTTAGCATCATTTCTGGACGTTTCAGGACTATTTCCTTAATTACTTCTGCTGGGATGCCGTCAGGGTCTGGAGCCTTATTGGCCTTCAGTCTACGTGCTGCGTCACTCAGTTCTTGTTGCGTGAACTGTGGGGTATACATTACTTCTCCTACGCTTGGTATTTCCTCCGGAATTTCACGTTGTGGAAAGAGTGTGGTTACAATGTTATGCATAGCTTCTGCATTCATTTTACCCATCGGAGCTTTCGCTGCGAGCTTTCCCATAACTAGTTTGTAGCCTGTTCCCCAAGGATTATTGTTTATGTGCTCCCGTAGCTCCTCCCAGAGCTGTCTTTTGCTATCAAAGATGGCTTTCTGTAGCCTCTTCTTCGTCTCCTTATATTCTATTCGTTCAGATTCTGCGTCGTAGAGTCGTCTTGCTCTGGTATATATCCGTCTTCGTCGAACGCAGTCTTGTCTTGCCTCTGCAATTGTTTCATTCCACCAGTATACTGGTTTCTTCCGGTGTCTGGTCGTTCTTATTCTAGGCATAGCCTTGTCACATGCTTCTTTTATTATCCGCATTACCTTCTCTACATTTGCTGAGGCATCTATTGTCTGCTCTATCTCGTTTGATCTCCTGTCGATTTCCGCTATTAACGCGGACTTATTCAACTTTTTGCTATTCCATCTTCGGGTGCTAAAGCTTTGTTGATTTGCTTCCTCTCTATTATTTCTGTCCTCTTCATATGAATATGAAATGTACTGATGATCGCTTGCTATATATGTTTCCAGCACTCTCCAGTTCCTTATCCTGCGCGCAAAACTATCTGTGACCAATGTTATGTCTGGAATTGTACCCTCGCAGCCAGGCCGTCTGAAAGTAGGTACATTTCCAACATTCGCAACAGTTAGTCCTACTCTGGCAGCCATTTGGGAGATCCTCTTGCCCCTAGAGTTTTCTGTTTGCATGTCCCATTCCGGCGATCGCGCGTTAAAGTCACCAGCTACTATGATAGGGCCTTGGAAAAGGCGTATCTTGTCCTCTATTTCATCCAGTTTTTTTTGGAAGTCTTCCATACAGTCACTGGGTGTCAGGTAACAGCTGACAAATGTTAACCCTCGAAGTGGCACATGGTTCTGGCCAGACATATTTCATTTTCATGCTTCAATTTAGCATACTTCTATTTTAGGTACATGGCTGTAATTTCAGGTAATCTCCCAAAATATTGTTGGCTTTCGATATATAAATTAATAATTGAAAAAAAGTCCTTGGAACAGGAAAAAAAAGCCAAATAAAAAATCTTCATCTTACTTTTGGTACATGGTGTCTGGCCAGACCCCTATGCATTTTGTATGAACGCATAGGCAAAGCACATGGCACGAGTTGGGAATTTGTATTTACTTTATTCTGTTATGCTTCTTTCTTTCTTCTGATTTTGTTTGTGAGTTAGTTATTCATTGAAGTTTGAACAGTGAAGAAGTAATCTAGTTTTTGTGCGGTAATTTTGAACTTGTGAATAATTTTACGCAGGTAGATTTGTTGCGTTGTTAGTATATTATGGCTGATGAACTGGAATTTATTTATAATACACGCTTGCGTAGCGCGAATTTGCAACCCCAATTGTCAGAGGCATTAGTGCGTGATTTTCAAAGTCAGGTAGAAGCTGATGAAAATAATGATGTTTTTGAAAACAATGGTGACGACACTGCTGATTATGTGCCAGAAGATGATGCATCAGACATAGAAAATGATTTGGAAATTGAACCTAACGAACTTTATGATAGTGATGAAGACGTAGATGAAGAAGAAGAAAGTGGAAATGATGCCGAAGCAGCAAATGAAGACGACTCAGGCTGTTTTTATGGTAAAGACGGTACTAAATGCATCTCGTTTGCGCCAGCATAATATCATGCGTTTTCAATCTGGAACAAAAACAAGGCTCACCAATCCAGTTGAGGTATTCAAGCTATTTTTTGAGAAAAATAGCTTGAATACCCCAATATTACGTTCGTCATCATTAGTGAAACAAATCGGCATGGGCGAGAATGAATTAGAAAATGGAATGAAGAACATCCAGAGTCTACCCAAAGAAAATGGATTGATTTGACAAGCTCTGAGCTAGATGCATTCATTGGGATTTTGTTGGCTTCTGGTCTCAGCCATAATAATATGCAAGACTCCAGTATATTGTGGCGTTCTGATTCGCTGCCCATATTCCATGCGGCTATGTCGCACAAACAATTCATTACTCTGTCCAGATATATTCGTTTCGATAATAGTCGTACGCGGGGATTCCGACAGCAAACAGATAAAGCAGCTCCTATCCGGGACCTTTGGAATTTTCTCAATGAAAATCTGCAAAATTATTATGAACCTTATGAAAATATCACCATCGATGAGCAGTTGTTTCCGTATCGTGGGCGCACAAAGTTCACCCAATATATCCCATTAAAACCTGCAAGGCATGGGATCAAAGTTTGGTGGGCATGCGATGCTAAGACTAAATTTCCATTGAAAGGAAAACTATACACTGGAAAGGAAGGAGACAATCGGGAGAAAAATCAAGGTGAAAACGTTCTAATGTATTTCGCAAATTGTTACGCAAACAACGGCAGAACAATTATTTCTGATAATTTTTTTCACCTCATTGAACGGCGCTAAACGACTTTCTGCTATGGGACTGGCATTTGTTGGCACCATTCGAGCAAACAAAAGATGTCTTCCTAAGGAAGTTATGAAGAGCACCAGACGACCAATTCTTTCAAGTGTGTTTGGTTTTCATGAAAATCATGTTGCACTTTGCAGCTACGTGCCCAAAAAAATAAGGCAGTCAATTTAATTTCAACCGTGCATTACACGAAACATGTTGAAGGCGTAGCTATGAAACCGGAGGCAATTTTATTTTATAATTCAACTAAAGCCGGAGTCGATACGATGGATCAAATGCTAACTCATTACACAACAAAACGGCCAACCAGACGCTGGACATACGCGTTTTTCTGCAACATGATTGATGTGATGGCATTGGCAAGTTACATTATATGTAAGCTAAATGATGAAAATACAAGAAAAGAAAGAAGACGCATATTTTTATATAAACTTGCAAAGCAATTGGTACTGGCCAACGTTGAAAATCGCATCAATAATCCGCACAATGTGGCTCAACCAACAACTCGTATAGCATTTGAAGCGTTCTTTGGGAGACCTCTCAATATAGCAAACCTTAATGTGGCTTCACGCATTGGTCCAGACACATTAGCTGCCAAAAAAGATTGCAGAATTTGCCTGCAGCAAGGTGACAAAATACGCCGTAAGACACGCTTTTTTTGCTGCAAATGCAACAATCCCCTTGTCAGCAACATTCAAAAGTAGATTATTTATGCTTTTGTTGCCTTCCGCAAAATTCTGAATAAAAAAATAAATGTATTCTTCATAATAATTTTCTATTTTGTCATAAACATTTATTACTTTACCCATAATAAAGAGAAATATATATAGAACAAAAAAATTGTTGCCCTTTTCATTCCAAAGATTTTTTCAGGTCTATTTTTTCTTCCTCAGGTAGCTAATAACATAGTAAAAAGAAATAGAAACACAAAATATAACAAATATTTTCTTATCTTAGTAAAAACTTTAACAGCCCTTATTTCCATACAAATGCATGTAAATGTATAGGGGTCTGGCCAGACACCATGTGCCAGAACTAAGGGCTCAAAATATGTGCCTGACGAAGGGTTAAATTATCAAACTGCATCCACGCAAAGCCAATTCCCTTTCCCGTAGTCTTTGGAGCCAGGTGGCTGGACCTCGGGATCCATATAGCCGCAGTGGCAGTTTCGTCCTCACACCAGTATCCACTAGTCCTACCGGCATATTGTTCGCTTATAATGGCTATATCTACTTCCTTTTCAACGCATATTTGTGGCAGCAGTGCGTCTGCCACTCTTCCTCTATGCATGTTCAATTGTAATATTTTCATTTTACTGTGCTTTCCCGCTCATGTAGCATACCTTTAACCCAGCTATATGGTTAATGGATTTCTTTCCTTCTTCCAAGCAAAGACAACATTTCGGTGGGTTGTTGTACTGTTTCAAGATGTGACCCCTTTCACCACATCGAATACACAAACCCATACCTTTTCTGTCCGGACCTTTGCACCCGCATTTCGTATGTCCAAACGCAAAGCATTTGAAACACCTCTTTTTTTCCTCACAGTGTCTGATTCTGCAGCTCACCCATCCGATTTTAATGCGCTCCAGTTTTAACAGTTTGTTTGCGTCCTATACTGGTAGCGATACGAACGCTCTTTTTTGATCACGTGTATTTGGGTTTGTTAGTTGAACCGTGATGGCCACCTCTGCTAATTCCGCTATTTTACTAATAGCAGTGCAAACTTCTTCTTTTGTTGGATAACCTCCAATGTCCCTGATCTCCACTGTTGCCTTGGTTCTCATATCCTTGACCTCTGCGACTTCTCGCAAGGTGTCTTTGACTGCCTCGCAAAATAGTTGTTTTTTGCCCCCTTTTTCTAATTCTAATAGAATAGCACCCGTTTTTGTCTTTCGGATTGCCCGAACAGATACTTCTGTCTGTTCTGGTTTCACCCTCTCTTTAAGACTTTTAAGGACTTCAGCGTAACTGTGTCCATCCGTGGGTCTGACCATGACGGCGTCTCTTAGGTCCTTATAAGTTTTCTGGCGCTTCTTCTGTTTGCCTTTTTGGCCCTCTTTCTTAGATGATTGTGAGACTTCCGGCTCCTTTCCGGGCGTTTGGATCATGACTTCTGATCTTTTTTTAGCCTTTTGTTTTGGTCTCCTTTTGTATTTTTGTTGGCCTTAATCTCTCTGCAGGGCTTGTTGCCGTTCGCTTTTTAGAGACTGCGGGTGTGCATTTGTCTTTTAAAGTGCTTGAAATATTAATAATATCTCTGCTCGTAATTTTTTCTGCCTCAGCCTTCTTCCAGTTCCGTCTGTAGTCAGCCATTACGTCAACAAGCTCTTTCAGCTCCGATACCCCATTCTGGACATCCATGCTGATGTTTCTCTGTCTGGCCATAGCCGGTTTCCTCGTTAGAGTGGACTAGCTGCGGAGATCGTACAACTTCGTTTTGTGCAGCGTTTATGCGCGAACTTCTCACCTCACCTCTTTTGTTTTTGATCCCAGTACTTGATGTTCTGATTTTGGTGGGGATCTCACCACCCTTCCGCTGGGGCGAAAAGGATTTATATCGTCGTTGATATTTTTCGGTGTATTCATTTTTATCTTTTGGGTCCCCGCTTGAAGTCGTTATCTTTGTTCGAAGGTGCAGTTGCCCGTTTCATATACCCCGAGGGTGCCTTTGCAAGCAGTGAGGTCCTCGCGAGGGTTGACGCAAATCCTTATGAGATATTGCGTGCAGAGCCAGGTCAGGCACTAATTAGGAGTCATCTCAACTAAACCTGCACAGCCATACTTGGATACAAACATTGAGCGTTCTACAAGCCCTGCCAGGATTTTAACGGGACGGTGGTAGCCCCGCATTAGCCCGTAAGCCATTTCAGCACGATATCACTCCTGCTTACTGAGGTCACAGAATACGATAGCTCCCAGCCCATATACGTCTAGGGCCTAATCAATATATCCATCGTTATTCAATAACATTGCCGTTCCATCGTCGTGCTAGATTTTGAGCACCCCCGGGTATTTTATTTCCCCGGTACCCTTCATGCCTTTCAAAAGCAGAAAGACATGACGAGCGTCCCCAATTCGCAAAATGGGAGGGTTCCGATGGAGGATCTAGCAAACCCCGCACGGGACATTATATTATATTATATTATATTATATTATATTATATTATATTATATTATATTATATTATATTATATTATATTATATTATATTTTTTTTCCAGGAGGTAAAAATGCATTACTGCATTCACAGTGGGTTGTTCCCATCTGTGATATGTCGGGCTCCCCTTATAGGTATACCGACTAAAAAACCTCCTTTCTCCGGGAAATAATCCCCACTCCGGGACCGCGTTAGCATTACTTCGAAGTGGTTTCCCAATGGCTGTCTATCAGCCACCCTGCTTAATGTAGCCTACTTTTAAGCTGTCGTCTACATAGACGAATTATTCAGTCACCCTGCAGCGTCCAAGAAAGGTTTCTTCGACCTTAGTATTGTTTCGCAGTACTTCGCAACTGCTCGCCATTTGGTCACATCAGATATCATATTGTCCACAATGTTTTCCACCATGAGCGGTCCTGTAACGGCTTCCAACTCTTCACGGTGTACTGTCCATCGCGAACACTTGAAAAAAGTGTGCTCAGCATCATCCTCAATATCTTCGTTTTCGTACAAGCAAAAACGATTGTCGCATTTCTTCATTTTGTGGAGATATTTTCGGAAGTATCCATGACCTGACAACATCTGAGTCAAGTAGTAGTTTACATCCCCGAAACGTCTATTCACCCACTTCTCTATATTTGGAATAAGTCTTGAGGTCCACCTGCCGTTCGTGCTAGTGCTCCACCTGTCCTGCCAACTCTGCATGATCTCGTGCTGTATGTTATTATCGTTTTCGGGTTCTATGCTGTTAATATGTCTCATAGTCCATAGCTTTCTTCGTCCTAATATTTGCAGATCAATTGTTATCATTCCTGATATCACTAGAAGAGTGCATGCTGACACCGTACGATATGCAGATATCACTCGTAGCCCTGATGTTCTTTGTACGACCAATAGTTTGTTCGCCCTTTTTCTCGCTTTCATTTGCTCGCCCCAAATCTCGCTTCCGTAAAGAAGGATACTGTTGCTAGCCTCCATTAGAAGCTTTCGCTTGCTTTGTACTGGTCCACCTACGTTTGCCATTAGTCAGCTAAGCTGTCCTGTTATCCTGGATGCCTTGTTCACAGCATAATTAATCTGATCGGAGTATGTCAGTTTGCAATCAAGTCTTATTCCTAAATAGTTTACAGATTTCTTTGTGCGTACTATCAGGTCTTCAATATTAACATCTATCTCCACTGGTATATGACGCCTGGTGAGAATGAGGAGTTCTTTCTTGTGCGCTGCTAGCTGAAGACCGTGCTCATCTAACCAAGCCTTGGTTCTTATCATAACTTGTCTCAACTTCCGTTTGGCTTCCTCTATATTTCTGGCCTTAATAATTAATTAATTATATTATATTATATTATATTATATTATATTATATTATATTATATTATATTATATTATATTATATTATATTATATTATATTATATTATATTATATTATATTATATTATATTATATTATATTATATTATATTATATTATATTATATTATATTATATTATATTATATTATATTATATTATATTATATTATATTATATTATATTATATTATATTATATTATATTATATTATATTATATTATATTATATTATATTATATTATATTATATTATATTATATTATATTATATTATATTATATTATATTATATTATATTATATTATATTATATTATATTATATTATATTATATTATATTATATTATATTATATTATATTATATTATATTATATTATATTATATTATATTATATTATATTATATTATATTATATTATATTATATTATATTATATTATATTATATTATATTATATTATATTATATTATATTATATTATATTATATTATATTATATTATATTATATTATATTATATTATATTATATTATATTATATTATATTATATTATATTATATTATATTATATTATATTATATTATATTATATTATATTATATTATATTATATTATATTATATTATATTATATTATATTATATTATATTATATTATATTATATTATATTATATTATATTATATTATATTATATTATATTATATTATATTATATTATATTATATTATATTATATTATATTATATTATATTATATTATATTATATTATATTATATTATATTATATTATATTATATTATATTATATTATATTATATTATATTATATTATATTATATTATATTACGTTTTTACCTTTTTAAAAACGTTTTCTGTGGGTTCTTTTATTGCAATGAAATTAAACGCACAATTCTTTGATTTTTAGTACTTAACAGCTACTACTTTATTTAATTTAATACCACTGTACTATGCTCAAAAGCAATAGTAACCACTTAATACGCTTTACACGATCACGGTAAAGTCTAACTAATCACAGACTCAACACTGTCTGTCTACTGAACTCTGACTGAACTGAACTTTAACTCTCACTGAGTTTAACTTTAACTGACTCTTTACTCTTTACTGACTACTGACGTTGATGCGCGCAGCTTTTATACTCTTAATGATCATTTCTCGAATAATCATCATGTGTGTTTGGGATTATTTCCCGGAGAAAGGAGGTTTTTTAGTCGGTATACCTGAGTTTAACTTTAACTGACTCTTTACTCTTTACTGACTACTGACGTTGATGCGCGCAGCTTTTATACTCTTAATGATCATTTCTCGAATAATCATCATGTGTGTTTGGGATTATTTCCCGGAGAAAGGAGGTTTTTTAGTCGGTATACCTATAAGGGGAGCCCGACATATCACAGATGGGAACAACCCACTGTGAATGCAGTAATGCATTTTTACCTCCTGGAAAAAAAAATATAATATAATATAATATAATATAATATAATATAATATAATATAATATAATATAATATAATATAATATAATATAATATAATATAATATAATATAATATAATATAATATAATATAATATAATATAATATAATATAATGTCCCGTGCGGGGTTTGCTAGATCCT
>CAVMIK010000106.1:0-15000 GCA_963681545.1 Germaria angustata
TATATGTATATGTATATGTATATGTATATGTATATGTATATGTATATGTATATGTATATGTATATGTATATGTATATGTATATGTATATGTATATGTATATGTATATGTATATGTATATGTATATGTATATGTATATGTATATGTATATGTATATGTATATGTATATGTATATGTATATGTATATGTATATGTATATGTATATGTATATGTATATGTATATGTATATGTATATGTATATGTATATGTATATGTATATGTATATGTATATGTATATGTATATGTATATGTATATGTATATGTATATGTATATGTATATGTATATGTATATGTATATGTATATGTATATGTATATGTATATGTATATGTATATGTATATGTATATGTATATGTATATGTATATGTATATGTATATGTATATGTATATGTATATGTATATGTATATGTATATGTATATGTATATGTATATGTATATGTATATGTATATGTATATGTATATGTATATGTATATGTATATGTATATGTATATGTATATGTATATGTATATGTATATGTATATGTATATGTATATGTATATGTATATGTATATGTATATGTATATGTATATGTATATGTATATGTATATGTATATGTATATGTATATGTATATGTATATGTATATGTATATGTATATGTATATGTATATGTATATGTATATGTATATGTATATGTATATGTATATGTATATGTATATGTATATGTATATGTATATGTATATGTATATGTATATGTATATGTATATGTATATGTATATGTATATGTATATGTATATGTATATGTATATGTATATGTATATGTATATGTATATGTATATGTATATGTATATGTATATGTATATGTATATGTATATGTATATGTATATGTATATGTATATGTATATGTATATGTATATGTATATGTATATGTATATGTATATGTATATGTATATGTATATGTATATGTATATGTATATGTATATGTATATGTATATGTATATGTATATGTATATGTATATGTATATGTATATGTATATGTATATGTATATGTATATGTATATGTATATGTATATGTATATGTATATGTATATGTATATGTATATGTATATGTATATGTATATGTATATGTATATGTATATGTATATGTATATGTATATGTATATGTATATGTATATGTATATGTATATGTATATGTATATGTATATGTATATGTATATGTATATGTATATGTATATGTATATGTATATGTATATGTATATGTATATGTATATGTATATGTATATGTATATGTATATGTATATGTATATGTATATGTATATGTATATGTATATGTATATGTATATGTATATGTATATGTATATGTATATGTATATGTATATGTATATGTATATGTATATGTATATGTATATGTATATGTATATGTATATGTATATGTATATGTATATGTATATGTATATGTATATGTATATGTATATGTATATGTATATGTATATGTATATGTATATGTATATGTATATGTATATGTATATGTATATGTATATGTATATGTATATGTATATGTATATGTATATGTATATGTATATGTATATGTATATGTATATGTATATGTATATGTATATGTATATGTATATGTATATGTATATGTATATGTATATGTATATGTATATGTATATGTATATGTATATGTATATGTATATGTATATGTATATGTATATGTATATGTATATGTATATGTATATGTATATGTATATGTATATGTATATGTATATGTATATGTATATGTATATGTATATGTATATGTATATGTATATGTATATGTATATGTATATGTATATGTATATGTATATGTATATGTATATGTATATGTATATGTATATGTATATGTATATGTATATGTATATGTATATGTATATGTATATGTATATGTATATGTATATGTATATGTATATGTATATGTATATGTATATGTATATGTATATGTATATGTATATGTATATGTATATGTATATGTATATGTATATGTATATGTATATGTATATGTATATGTATATGTATATGTATATGTATATGTATATGTATATGTATATGTATATGTATATGTATATGTATATGTATATGTATATGTATATGTATATGTATATGTATATGTATATGTATATGTATATGTATATGTATATGTATATGTATATGTATATGTATATGTATATGTATATGTATATGTATATGTATATGTATATGTATATGTATATGTATATGTATATGTATATGTATATGTATATGTATATGTATATGTATATGTATATGTATATGTATATGTATATGTATATGTATATGTATATGTATATGTATATGTATATGTATATGTATATGTATATGTATATGTATATGTATATGTATATGTATATGTATATGTATATGTATATGTATATGTATATGTATATGTATATGTATATGTATATGTATATGTATATGTATATGTATATGTATATGTATATGTATATGTATATGTATATGTATATGTATATGTATATGTATATGTATATGTATATGTATATGTATATGTATATGTATATGTATATGTATATATGTATATGTATATGTATATGTATATGTATATGTATATGTATATGTATATGTATATGTATATGTATATGTATATGTATATGTATATGTATATGTATATGTATATGTATATGTATATGTATATGTATATGTATATGTATATGTATATGTATATGTATATGTATATGTATATGTATATGTATATGTATATGTATATGTATATGTATATGTATATGTATATGTATATGTATATGTATATGTATATGTATATGTATATGTATATGTATATGTATATGTATATGTATATGTATATGTATATGTATATGTATATGTATATGTATATGTATATGTATATGTATATGTATATGTATATGTATATGTATATGTATATGTATATGTATATGTATATGTATATGTATATGTATATGTATATGTATATGTATATGTATATGTATATGTATATGTATATGTATATGTATATGTATATGTATATGTATATGTATATGTATATGTATATGTATATGTATATGTATATGTATATGTATATGTATATGTATATGTATATGTATATGTATATGTATATGTATATGTATATGTATATGTATATGTATATGTATATGTATATGTATATGTATATGTATATGTATATGTATATGTATATGTATATGTATATGTATATGTATATGTATATGTATATGTATATGTATATGTATATGTATATGTATATGTATATGTATATGTATATGTATATGTATATGTATATGTATATGTATATGTATATGTATATGTATATGTATATGTATATGTATATGTATATGTATATGTATATGTATATGTATATGTATATGTATATGTATATGTATATGTATATGTATATGTATATGTATATGTATATGTATATGTATATGTATATGTATATGTATATGTATATGTATATGTATATGTATATGTATATGTATATGTATATGTATATGTATATGTATATGTATATGTATATGTATATGTATATGTATATGTATATGTATATGTATATGTATATGTATATGTATATGTATATGTATATGTATATGTATATGTATATGTATATGTATATGTATATGTATATGTATATGTATATGTATATGTATATGTATATGTATATGTATATGTATATGTATATGTATATGTATATGTATATGTATATGTATATGTATATGTATATGTATATGTATATGTATATGTATATGTATATGTATATGTATATGTATATGTATATGTATATGTATATGTATATGTATATGTATATGTATATGTATATGTATATGTATATGTATATGTATATGTATATGTATATGTATATGTATATGTATATGTATATGTATATGTATATGTATATGTATATGTATATGTATATGTATATGTATATGTATATGTATATGTATATGTATATGTATATGTATATGTATATGTATATGTATATGTATATGTATATGTATATGTATATGTATATGTATATGTATATGTATATGTATATGTATATGTATATGTATATGTATATGTATATGTATATGTATATGTATATGTATATGTATATGTATATGTATATGTATATGTATATGTATATGTATATGTATATGTATATGTATATGTATATGTATATGTATATGTATATGTATATGTATATGTATATGTATATGTATATGTATATGTATATGTATATGTATATGTATATGTATATGTATATGTATATGTATATGTATATGTATATGTATATGTATATGTATATGTATATGTATATGTATATGTATATGTATATGTATATGTATATGTATATGTATATGTATATGTATATGTATATGTATATGTATATGTATATGTATATGTATATGTATATGTATATGTATATGTATATGTATATGTATATGTATATGTATATGTATATGTATATGTATATGTATATGTATATGTATATGTATATGTATATGTATATGTATATGTATATGTATATGTATATGTATATGTATATGTATATGTATATGTATATGTATATGTATATGTATATGTATATGTATATGTATATGTATATGTATATGTATATGTATATGTATATGTATATGTATATGTATATGTATATGTATATGTATATGTATATGTATATGTATATGTATATGTATATGTATATGTATATGTATATGTATATGTATATGTATATGTATATGTATATGTATATGTATATGTATATGTATATGTATATGTATATGTATATGTATATGTATATGTATATGTATATGTATATGTATATGTATATGTATATGTATATGTATATGTATATGTATATGTATATGTATATGTATATGTATATGTATATGTATATGTATATGTATATGTATATGTATATGTATATGTATATGTATATGTATATGTATATGTATATGTATATGTATATGTATATGTATATGTATATGTATATGTATATGTATATGTATATGTATATGTATATGTATATGTATATGTATATGTATATGTATATGTATATGTATATGTATATGTATATGTATATGTATATGTATATGTATATGTATATGTATATGTATATGTATATGTATATGTATATGTATATGTATATGTATATGTATATGTATATGTATATGTATATGTATATGTATATGTATATGTATATGTATATGTATATGTATATGTATATGTATATGTATATGTATATGTATATGTATATGTATATGTATATGTATATGTATATGTATATGTATATGTATATGTATATGTATATGTATATGTATATGTATATGTATATGTATATGTATATGTATATGTATATGTATATGTATATGTATATGTATATGTATATGTATATGTATATGTATATGTATATGTATATGTATATGTATATGTATATGTATATGTATATGTATATGTATATGTATATGTATATGTATATGTATATGTATATGTATATGTATATGTATATGTATATGTATATGTATATGTATATGTATATGTATATGTATATGTATATGTATATGTATATGTATATGTATATGTATATGTATATGTATATGTATATGTATATGTATATGTATATGTATATGTATATGTATATGTATATGTATATGTATATGTATATGTATATGTATATGTATATGTATATGTATATGTATATGTATATGTATATGTATATGTATATGTATATGTATATGTATATGTATATGTATATGTATATGTATATGTATATGTATATGTATATGTATATGTATATGTATATGTATATGTATGTTAATATGTCTATGTACATGTATATGTATGTTAATATGTCTATGTACATGTATATGTATGTTAATATGTCTATGTACATGTATATGTATGTTAATATGTCTATGTACATGTATATGTATGTTAATATGTCTATGTACATGTATATGTATGTTAATATGTCTATGTACATGTATATGTATGTTAATATGTCTATGTACATGTATATGTATGTTAATATGTCTATGTACATGTATATGTATGTTAATATGTCTATGTACATGTATATTTATTATATATTTAACATTCAAAGAACATATAAATTCATGAAGAGGATAAAATGGTTTTTTGGATTTATTATTTGTTGCGAACTCAACAAAATTAAGTCAATGCAATTCAAGAGTAAAATCACTATTAAGATGCAAGAGAATGACTTTACATTTTTTAATTGGGAGTTTTTAGACAAGTTACTTACATGTTGAAATTTTTGTTGTTGATGCTTGTGAAAATCAAAAAATTTTGACATATTTGTTCCAAACAAAGAAATTGGCGCGATATTATCATTTGGTGATTCGGTAGATTGTTGCTGGTACTGAAAATAGCTTGTATGTCGGTTTGAATCATAGCCAGTTAAGTACCTGTTGGAACTGGTTTGAAAGTCTGAAAAAGAAAATTTGATTAATATTTTGACACATACTATAATATTAGCTATAACACCTCTTCTTATTTGTGTTAACAAACTTATATTAAGCATACATAATTTTCGCGTTACACAAACAGCTTTTACACAAACAGCTTTTATGCAAACAGCACAATAAACAATTTATATTCTATGTGAAGCTACTCGTAAGTGTATTTTATTTTTCTTTTAATATGCATAGATTTACATGCTCTTTAGGTGGCAATGATTGTATTTATTAGGCAAATCGAAAAACAAAATCCTTATTTTAAATACTTAATATCCTATTTGTATAAAAAAATTATAATTATACTATCGTTATGTATTTTGTAATATTCATATACAATATAAAATGCTTATATTGTATTTAATTGTTTTGGCATAAAGAAGTAGTAAATATCTTTCATATCGTCAACTAGGAATGTATGTACTCGTATGTATGTAAGTATGAGTAAGTATCTACTGTAAAAAAATTAGTCAAAGTTTCTGTTATCATTGTTTGCCAAATCAATGTAAAATAACGGTTAAATAAATTAAAAAATAAATAAAATAAAAAATAACAAAGCAAAATGTATAGATCGCAAACATAATTAATGCATTATATGGTAAGTAAATAATTTTGAAAATCTTAAAAGAAATTAATTTTTACGATCGTTTTCCTCGCTTTAATTACATGAATAGCATACATTTTATAAGTGAAATATCATGTTATGACTTTCTTCCGAAAACAGAAAATCTATTATTCTTCGCTAAAAACGGCTTTTTTAACTCATTGTTTTAATAACAGTCATAACCGGAATTTGAGAATACAACTATTTTAGATAAAAAAGCAATTACTAGCGTCGTTTTTTGTTAGAACTGTTAGAAATAATTAATATACCATTATTACAGAGAATGAATTTTAGAACAGATACAGATAATTTAGCTCAAAGTTATAGACATTTAATTTACAAAAGCAAAAACGGACAGTAAAAACAAAGATATTTTATTAATATCTGTTACTTAATAAAATATTATAATTTATTATGTATGAAATTTAAAAATGTTTATCCATTTCCTCGAATGTCAATATTTTGTATTGAAAATATTTAAACTTTTTTCTTTTGATTTTGTTTCAAATTGTATAAAATTTTTTTAATTTCCTGAAGAAGACACCCTAAATAAATATATTGTTTTTTATAAAAAAGAAGACTTCACATTGAAACAAATATTTTCTTTGCATACATTACTAAAATCAATCAAGACGGAGGGATTTTCTTCTTCAATATGTTGTCAATATAAAGAATTTGATGTCCAAAGTTTGATTTTTAATTGTACATAAGCAATGCACGCATTAGCTTTTTTATCTTACTATCTATTGATTTAAGTTCTCTCATTTTTCATATACAAGTTGGCGCAAAAATAATTATAATTGGCTGCGATTTTTGCAGACAGCGCCATATTTCGCAGTGCTTTGACATTTATGACGTAGATGTATAGAGAATTAGTTTTAAACAAGCTATGGTGCGATACACACATAAAAAATATTGAATTGTTGTTGCCGCTTATTTGACAAATATTAATTTTGTTGTTTTAACGCAGTGTGAGTTTCGTCATCGTTTTCTTCTTCGTTGTGTTAAGTGATACCTAACAAAATTTTTGTCACCAGCAGAATTTTTTTCAACAAACAAAATGTGCGTTTCCTGGCACACAGAAAATCTGCATGAAATGCATGAAGAGCAGGTGCATCAACTAGAAGTGACTGTTTGGTGTGACATTTGCAGTGAAATTGATTTGCTCCTATTTTTCTTCTTCGTTACAAGCATATTCTAAACGATTTTTTTGGCCGCACCTATAAGAAGTGGATTTTGCAAAATCCACTGAAGAATTAAGCACTTCCACAACAATAGATTTCGATATTCAATGAATGAGGAGAATAAGTCACAAGGAGCGTTGTCAACTCTTAATTTTAAAAAGAACTAAAATTACGAAAAAAATTTAATTTTTTCAAAAAATCAAACATTTTAGGTATCAGCTGGCTATGTAATTTTTTGAATTTATATCGTTTTTTAACGTCAATAAAAGGAGTTAATAGGACTACGTATAGTACTCTACGTAAGTGAGTAGATGATTTTGAAGCACATGCAAAATATGTCATTATCAATAAAATATTATTTTAATTTTTAAGGATCAAAATTTTGCGTCCGATTTCATGATGGTATACATACATACATACAGTGTTAGGCAAAATACATAGGTTGCGGTATTTAAAATACAAAATACAAAATACTTCCTAATCATTTATTTAAAATACAAAATACTTTCTGGTTATGTATTTAAAATACAAAATGCAAAATACTTACAAATCTGTATGTATTTAAAATACAAAATACGTATTTGTATTTTAAATACGTATTTCAAATACATGTATTTCAAATACTGCCCAGCCCTGCATATATATATATATATATATATATATATATATATATATATATATATATATATATATATATATATATATATATATATATGTATATACATATATATGTATACATACATATATATGTATATATATATACATATATATACATATATATGTATATATATATATATATATATATATATATATATATATATATATATATATATATATATATATTATATATATATATATATATATATATATATATATATATATATATATATATATATATATATATATATATATATATATATAATAAAGCTAAAATTATTCTATATAATTATTTTTTTTATTCTCTCGCTTCAATTTTTCAGCCTATTTCACGGTGGTTCTATTTTTCAGTTTTACTGTTTCTACTTTTTTCCTGTTGGCAACTTTATTTGAAGTAATGTAAAAGGAATTATAAAAAAGTAAACTTTATGCAAATGCCAATTTCAGAGGAATGTGAAATAGAAAAGGTGAATTCTCATTTTTCTTAAAAAATTTTTTTTCTATTTTGTCCACTGCAAAGTATTCCCCATTAGCTATAATACACTTGTGCCAGCTTTTTTCCAATACTCGAAGCTGATATGGCCTTGAGCTCTGTTAGGGATTCGCTTTTTATCTCCTCAAGCGTAGCAGAACTCCGTCGTTTCAGGTGTCTCTTCAGTTTTGGGAATAGGAAACAGTCGCAGGGGCTAAATCTTGTGAATACGCTGGCTGAGGCATAATTACGGTATTCATTTCGTCCAAAATAGTGCATAAGCCATTAATTGTTTTCCCACTATACCGGTCGTTTTTTCGAATTGCTTCTCGCAAGCGACACGTTACTTAAAGGTAATACATGTGGCAAAAACTCATGATGCATTACACCACGGTAATCGACGAAAACAGTGATCCAAACCTTGACATTTGATCGAACTTGCTTTTTTGGTCTTAGCTCTCCTTGGCTAATGAAAGCATTAGGACGATTTGACTTTGATTTCGATGACCCTTTTAACCCATTAACCGCCAAAATGAAACGAGAAGCGATAATTAACAAATAAGTTTATTTTTGAATTCATTGTATATAAAATTAATATAAAAAAAGGAAAAAAGTTTAAAAAATAATAAGTAGGCTAAGTGGGAGGGGTGTACTCAATTGAGTACAGCGGCGTCTTACAGGTAAAAATCTTCAAAACATTTTTTTTCAATGCATAACGTTTTTAAACATTTTTTGCATTGCCAGCGAACTCTTGCATGACATAAAACACATCTTAACTGCTTTTCTAACTTTTTGGGGTAGTGACCTATACCGTCTTCAGGTAGCCCTGGTACCAATGAAGATGAAAGTCGAGCTTTAGTTTGCACGTTTTGGCGTAAGTAGTACCTTGCAATGGAACGCCTAAATAAAAGTTGATCCATGTTATCGCTGTGACTCATTACATACAATCGCCAAGCATTTGAAATGGCCATATCTAGTATATAGGTAAACAATACCCACCACCATTTCTTACCACGAATAGCTATTCTATAGAGTGAAATGGACTGGTCCAATTCATCTACTCCTCCCATATGTTTATTGTAAGACTGAAATACTTTTGGAATATTGACATCAATTTTTTGTCGTTGTGTAGCAGACCAACGTTTTACAGCTCCTAAAGGTTCAATTGTGTCATAATTTGTTGCCATTGTACATACGCTATTGTATTTCCATTTTACCAAAAGAATTTCATTTTGCTTGTCAAACCTATAGTCATATGAGGCTCGCACTTCCTTTTTCATTTCTTTAGAACTTCTCAATGGACACTTTTTAGTTCTGTTCTCTCTAATTGTTCCGGTCGCACGAAATCCTCTTTCCTTTAGTTCGACCATGAGATTATAATTAGTAAAAAAGTTATCGAAAAATATTTGATGCGATGCTGGATCAGTCCCCATTTTTTCAAGCAATTTTTTTTACTACTCTTGACCCTAAGGGATCAGTAGAATTCTCCTCCGATTTTCCACAATAAAAATCGAAAGTGTAGCAATATCCGGTGGAACTGGCTGCTACCCAGTTCTTAAAGCCAAATCGCACTGGTTTTCCACGTATAAACTGCTTAGCAGGGTGATGGCCAAAATATTTTACCATCGACTCATCAATTGAAATGTGCTCGTGGAACACTCCCCACTGAAGAAATTTTTTCATTATAACATTTGCTAATGGCCGAATTTTAAACATTTTGTCCCTGGTTGTGCCAGCTTCATCATTATCAACAAGATGGACGTTCTTTTTAATATCACGATATCTTTGTCTAGAAAGTGATTTTGATACCATTTCCATGCCAACATCTTCATCGTAAGACCAGTATAAATCCTCTCTCGGTAATTTGTTATATCCAGATAGTATCAGTACACCTAAAAATTTTTTTAAGTCGACGGGGTCAAGTTGAAAGTTATGTCTATTATTTTGACTAGCATATAAAACTGTATTTCTGATAATCAAACTAGCTACTTCTTCATCAAATATTTTCTCGAATACTTGTACTGGGTTTAGATTACTAAGCAACTTCTTTACACTTTCTTGCCTGTCAAGCACATCAGTCGATACCCGAGATGTTGAAGGGTACGCTGGTGGTCACTTACGCCAAGCTGGTAGATGATTGCGGCTTCTCTTTACCTTTTCGGCCAAGGGTTCGTCATCGCTACTCTCGTTATCATCACTTAAAATGATATTATTGCGGCGTCTAAATACCTCAATGTTACCTGGCACATCTTTTGGCAAGTTTTCAGCTACCATGTCCTCATCACAACCTTCTTCTTCATCTGTCAATACACTCGGTTCCGGCGGAATAATTGCAAAATCATGTAAAGAATCATTATCACTATCTTCTAATATCGCGTTAACAGCTTCTTGTAATCCTTTGAAATTATTACGAACTTTAAAACGTTTAGTACTCATCGTAAATGTTTGTACTCTAAACTTATAACTACAAACACAACTTAACGATGCTAACTTTCAACACTTAATAACATTATTTCAAGCAAACACAACAAGTAGGATTTACACTTTCATATTTTGGGAATCCCCTTCTTGCATTAATTTTTATATGGATTCTGCCGCTGTACTCAATTGAATACAGTTGTATTTAAAATAGGATAACTTTGTAAAAGTAGCTAGCATATAATTTCTTTTTTGCTTATTTTAGCAAAACAAATGTTCGCTTTCAGATAAATAAAATTGAAAAGAAATTAGCAATATAGTAAACGCTAAAAAAGGGGAAAGTCTGTGCTTATGTCGCCAATCCAACTTTGTGTCAGTTAAACTGTCCAATTTTGGACAGTTGATATGAATCTAATCAAAATTTTTTATTTTTTTGAAAGGGGTATAGGTTTCTTTTACTAAACAAATACGAAAAATTCACAAAAATTTTCAAATTTTGAAAATTTTTGCAAATATTTGGCTGTACTCAAATGAGTACAGCGGCGCCAAATGGGTTAAGCAAATCTGGATCGTCGTTAACGTTACTCAAATTGTATGGCATAAGCCAACCGATATGCTGACATCCTCTACAACTTTTATAATAGTGATTCGACGATTCTCCATAACACTTTTCTTCGCCTTCTCAATATTTTCATCGGTTTTTAATGTTATGAAGCTTCAAGGACGAGCGTCGTTATTCACATCTTCTCCACATTCTTTGAAAAGCTTATACCACTTTTAAATATTTTTTTTGACTCAGACTACAATCACCATATGTCACTCTCAACATTTCAAGTGATTTTAAGCACTTAATCATTTTTACAAAAAAATGTTATGCAAATACTTTGATCCATTTTTTCCACAGGAGAAAATCGCCTGACAAGCAAAACAAGTGTAACTGTGTAACCTCTCACAAAAAAAAAAATAATAATAATAATAATAAACACAAGCAAACTCAACTAAGAACATATATAAGTATGTTAGAGACAAGTGTGCCAGTGGCGTATGCACGTAGCCCAAGAAATTTTAAAATTCACTTTTTCTTTTGAACAGACATCGTATATAATAAATCAACTTATATATATATATATATATATATATATATATATATATATATATATATATATATATATATATATATATATATATATATATATATATATATATATATATATATATATATATATATATATATATATATACATATATATATATATATATATATATATATATATATATATATATATATATATATTGTTACGAATTTGGAGTGAATAGTCCTATTGCAATTGCTCTAGAATATAGCGAATTGTTGTTATTCTTAATTATTGAATTATTGATTCTTATTACTTAGTTGTTTATTATTTGCTGAATTGTTATGTACTGAATTGTTTACTATTTCTTATTCACTACATTGTTGTTGTTAGTCTTATTTGCTTTTTGTTTACTCATTTTAAATGAACACATAACAGCTATACATACGTGCAGACATAGTTACTTGTTTACTAGCAAAACGACAACAAATAAGATCATGATTATTGCTGTTGTTGTCTGTCGGCATTTGAATATTGTGTATGTGGGTATGTGTGAATGACTTGTGTTTACGTTTAATTTGAGTGTACGATAATGTAAACAACTTTAACAAACAAACATGATGATTATTCGAGAAATGATCATTAACAGCATAAAAGCTGCGCGCATCAACGTCAGCGAGTCAGTAAAGAGTTAGTTAAAAAGTTACAGTTAGAGTTAAAGTTAAACTCAGTGAGAGTCAGAGTTCAGTAGACAGACAGTGTTGAGTCTGTGATTAGTTAGACTTTACCGTGATCGTGTAAAGCGTATTAAGTGGTTACTATTGCTTTTGAGCATAGTACAGTGGTATTAAATTAAATAAAGTAGTAGCTGTTAAGTACTAAAAATCAAAGAATTTTGCGTTTAATTTCATTGTAATAAAAGAACCCACGGAAAACGATTTTAAAAAGGTAAAAACGTAACAATTGAGCTGCAGAAGAGGCTAGCGGAGGAGTTTCGGCTTGGCCTGGACATCAAGACCCATGAGTTCGAAGAAAAAGGAGAACTGGAGTTGGGTACACGCTCAGCTACAAGCAACATGGACATAAACTCTATGTTTGCCATGATTATGCAGTCTTTCCAGGAAATGGAAGAAAGCTGTAAGGACATTAATGAAATGCTGAAAGCAACAAATAAAAGGCTGGATAATAGCTATGAGGACGCGAATATGAGGACGAGCATCACTAAAGATAAGTGGATTGACAAGGAGAGAGAAGTTCGCAGCGTCAATAGGAAATCCGATGGGCCAGAAAAAGATGTTCATGAGAAGCTTGATATTCTGGAAAATGGTGTAGATCAGAAGCTACAATCGCAGGAGGAGAAATGCACTGAGACAGTCTTGGCATTAAAAGGCACTGATGCACAAGTCCTGGAAACTGTGCCCACTACAGCCAGAAACAACTATGAGGGTATTATGGCCGCTATGCACCGTAAGTCTGGTGGAGAGCATAAGGGGCAGATCCACAGAAGGGAGCTAAAGCCGCAAAAGCCAAGGAGGATTACGAGGATGCCATCAAAGATTTTGAAGCCAATGGCGGCAGTAGAGCGAACGGTGGTGGCAAGAATCGCGGCTCTGCAAGGCAAGTACGGTGGAGAGCATAAGGGGGAGATCCACAGAATGGAGCTAAAGCCGCAAAAGACAAGGAAGATCATGAGGATGCCGCCAAAGAATTTGAAGCCAATGGTGGCAATACAGCGAACGGTGTCGACAAGAATCGCGGCTCTGCAGCGTAAGTGTGGTGGAGAGCATAAAGGGCAGATCCACAGAATGAAGCTAAAGCCGCAAAAGCCAAAGAAGACTATGAGGATGCCGTCAAAGAATCGGAGAGCATAAGGGGCAGATCCACACAATGGGGCTAAAGCCGCAAAAGCGAAGGAACAATATGAGGATGCTGTCAAAGATTTTGATACCAATGGCGGAAGTACAGCGAATGTTAGTAGCAAGAATGGACGAAAGGCTGGCAAAAAGAAGGCGAAAAAGAGCAAGAAACCTGATTCCAAGGAAGAGGAAGAGAAAGAAAATGAAAGCCAGGTGCGATGGAGTTGCGG
>CAVMIK010000106.1:20000-35000 GCA_963681545.1 Germaria angustata
TCATTTTAAATGAACACATAACAGCTATACATACGTGCATACATAGTCACTTGTTTACTAGCAAAGTGACAACAAATAAGATCATGATTATTGCTGTTGTTGTCTGTCGGCATTTGAATATTGGGTACGTGTATGTGTGAATGTGTGCATGGCTTGTGTTTAAGTTTAATTTGAGTGTACGATAATGTAAACAACTTTAACAAACAAACATGATGATTATTCGAGAAATGATCATTAAGAGTATAAAAGCTGCGCGCATCAACGTCAGCGAGTCAGTAAAGAGTAAAGAGTCAGTTAAAGTTAAACTCAGTGAGAGTTAAAGTTCAGTTGAGTAGACAGGCAGTGTTGAGTCTGTGATTAGCGAGTTGTTAGACTTTACCGTGATCGTGTAAAGCGTATTAAGTGGTTACTATTGCTTTTGAGCATAGTACAGTGGTATTAAATTAAATAAAGTAGTAGCTGTTAAGTACTAAAAATCAAAGAATCGTGCGTTTAATTTCATTGCAATAAAAGAATCCACGGAAAACGTTTTTAAAAAGGTAAAAACGTAACAATATATATATATATATATATATATATATATATATATATATATATATATATATATATATATATATATATATATATATATATATATATATATATATATATATATATATATATATATATATATATATATATATATATATGTATATGTATATATATATATATATATATATATATCTATATATATATATATATATATATATATATATATATATATATATATATATATATAATACCAAATTTTCAGGCTGATCGGATGGTGGCAACCTGTGCCATACTGAGGTCAAAGGTCAACGTTTTGAAAAACCACCAAAATAATTTTTTGTTTGCATTATATCAACTTTTTAATAAGAAATACTATAAATACGTTTTTTATTTAATTTTTATTTAATACGCTTATTATTTTTATTTTAAATCAATGAAAATTTTGTATAGGCTGGAAAGTCCTTACGGTAGTCCTCTACAATATGTAACAAGTACTGTTTATCAGCTTCGTTGTGTGTTAAAGTCAGTTATTAGTAGTCACAAAATAGCTTAAGTCCTTGGATGTGTATAATTATTACGAATTCCATTCAACTGACTCGCAGAAATTTTAAAGTATGAGTGAAAAATATAAATTTTTAGACAATAGATGGCCTTGGACATGAATCTTTCATGAGATTTCGCGACGCGTCGCTCCAGGTGCACGAAATGTGAAATTGGGAATGCTACCACTAAGAAAAATAAATGCAATTTGTAGTTCTTTATAATCATGCCGAATGTGGACTTGTTACTTGCTTGTTTTAAGTTCTTCGACAGATGACACTCAAAACTTGTTCATCCTGTATATGTAAGATTTGAATACTTATTGTTAGTTCAGTTTAATTAAGATACAATAAATAAAAATTAGTGGAAAAAATCCCGCATACAAGTTTTTTTCCACTAATATTTATTTATTGTATCTTCAAAACTGAACTAACAATAAGTATTAAAATCTTAAGTATAGAGTATAATTGTTAGGCCCAACCAATGTCGGAAATAAACTTAGTGATATTATTTATTTAATACATAAATGAATAGCTATAAATAGCTATGAATTCCATAACACCATATGGGTTTCAAAAGCGACTTGTATATTAACAACAGCCTTATGCAAAAAAACTTAAAACAGGTTGGTAAACCAATGTTAAGCAAAATTCCTTAAAGTATTATGCAGTCGTCAAGCAGCAACTATCGCTTCTGGTACACGAAATACAAGATTAATAAATAGATGGATATTACATTTGATCTTTTCCGCGTTTATTATGACGGGAAAGTTTAGAATAGATTTCTGCAACATAAGGAGATTAAGACCGGATGTTTTCGCCTTATGTGAGACCCAGGTGTCTGAAAATGCTGGTCCACAGGATTTTCACCTACCTAGGTATCACCTCCTATCCCTTTTTAATCTTCACAGGGGTCTTGTGGTTTATATACGCAATAATCTTGTGTACCAGTGCCAGCAATCCCTAGGCACATTTGATCCAGAATTCAACTGTCTGGGTTAAATTCATGATCAGGTCACATATTTTGCACTTCGGATTTCTTTACAGAAGCCCAAACATAGAAAGGGAAAAAACTATATACAACTTCGACGCCCTATCTGACTCCATATCAAAGATCCTCGAGAGTTGTCCGAACAGTGAAATCGTTGTTGCTGGTGATTTTAATGTTTACAACATATCATGGCTTCGCCATTCAGGTCAAACAACTCCAGAAGGTCGTTATGTTGAGTTGTTCGCCGCGCACAACCACCTCGTGCAATTGAACCAACACATATCTCATGTGTTGAAGGGCACCAAAACAATACTTTCGATCTTTTCCTCACTTCGCACCCCCAAAAGTATGAAGTAAGCGTAAATGCACCTCTCGGCAACTCGGATCATTGTACCATATCTGCCTCCTTTTCGTTCTCGTATGTGGAACGAGCTCCCTGCAGATGTCTTTCCTGCCATACCCAGCGTGGAGAGATTCAAGTCGAATATCCATAAGCACTACTCCCGCTATCCTCCTCACCCTATCCTATTTTCCTAGTTCCAGCACAATGCACTGCATAAATAGGGGTCATCCCCTGAGTACTGGTCCATTTGCCAAAAAAAAAAAAAAAAAAAAAAAAAAAAAAAAAAAAACATTGTTAGCTTAACACACGCCATGTAAACCGATGTTAACATCAAATAATTTAAAGCAGCTACTCACCTACTTTAAAGCGATGTTAAAATATTTTATTGTTTTGACAAATAAAGTTTTGTGAACAAATTTAATGATAATATTTTAAATTGTGTGGATTTTTGAAATTAAAAATTGATACATTAAATTTAATGAACAGAATTGGTAAAATTTATTTTTATTTTATGTGAAAATTATTTTCCAATGTAATTTTTCATTTAGAACGTATAAATCAATTGGCGGGTTATTATCGGTCACGAACTTATAAAACGAGGATTGATGGCTTCTCCCTTCCACAAAAGCTGTTGAAGCTAAAAAATATAATAAAGTTGTTAATTAAATTCACTACGTATAAAAATTAAAATAATTATTATTATGTTTATAAATGTATTGTACATACTTCTTTCCACCTCCATTCACGCTTTCTTCTTTGAGTGGTTGGTGTTGCTATCCGTATTTTTATTTTCAAGGGTTTTAACCCTCTTATGACATCCTTAAGCAGCACCTCCATACACATATGCATATGTACATATGTATGTATGTAAATATTTTTCCAAAGTATGAAAAAGTATTTTTAACAAAAAATTTACCAAACTAAAACAATATTTATACTTACTTTGTCCTCTTCGTTCCAATTTTCTGATCTTTTCTTTTCATTTCCACTGGATTATCCATTTTTTATAAATTTAAAAAATATACACACATACATATGTATTAGAAAAATAATGAAAATATACAAAACTGTAGTATCAACACAAGTAAACAAAGCTCATTCTTCAAGTAATCGGTTTAAAACCTTTACAAAAAATAGGCGTAATAATATTTTATTAATAATCTATCTATCGGGTATGTTCCAGGTTTCGACTCGAATTGAAAACGAAAAATTTTTTTAATCCCCATAAATTATAAATTGGTGTTCTGAATTCAGCATGTTTTTCCACATTCGAAGTTTATGTTCGAAAAAAAATCTAAATATCAACGGCTACAGCTACGCAAAAATCGACGGCGGTCGGCAAAAAAGGTGCAAAAAATTAACAAATTACAAAAGTAACACCCAATTATCAGGATGATTTTTTTTACTTGTCTTTAAGACATGTCTTTTTTGTTTGATGGCATATTAGGTAGATAAGAAAGAGGGGTAGCAAAAGAAACATCGTTTCTGTTTTCGTGATTTTTTTACAACAACAATGAAGAAAAATACATCTCTTCCTTTTAGCTGTCATTCGCAATTTTACTATTATATTTTATTTGCATTCGTCTGTTAAGGTGGTTATTTCTCTGTGTTCTTCTTTATTTTTCTTGTTTTAAAGCGACAAGTGCATGTTTTTTGTTTTGTGTGTATATAAAAGATACATATATTAATATATAAATAATAAGTGCAAATAAATATAAACCATGTGGAAAAACGAAATTGTGGAGCTTTTAATATCTAAATATCAGGAACACGAAAGCTTGTATGATGTACGTAATCCTACATATATGGACCGTGTCAAGCAATCTAGCTCTTTGTTCACAATCTGCCAAGAGCTAATGATATATACTTTTTAAAGTTATATTTTAATAAAAGACGAATTAATTTCAATTAATGTACTTATAACAATTTAACTTGTTTCATTTTAATTTTAAAATAATAAACCAAAGTATTACATTTTATGAATAGGCACAATAAAATAAGTTATTTTCCATATACATATGTACCTACTCAAAAACCTTTAAATATTTATTTTTAAAGTGTTTCCAAATTGTCTGGCATAATTCCGGAACTGCACGACAAAGAAAGGTTTCCCATAGTCTCGTCTGATAATTTGTGCTTTTGATGGAGCGTCCAGCAGCGACGTATTGGAGTGTGGCTGCCAGTTTCTCTGCTGGAGTTATCGCTTCTCTCAAGATGGTATCTTGTTTTACTATATCACCTTCGATTTTTGCGAGTATCAAATTAGATTTCTCTCGGCTCATTCTGATATAGTTCAGAAAAGACGACTTATCTCCCAAGAAGTCGTTCATAAGAAACTAAAATGTACCTCGCTCCACTCAGCATTTCCGCCATTGCTTCACCCACTCACTAGTTTTAGTCAACTAGTTTTACCTCCATTGCTTTCTTCGAGGTTTTTCTGTATAGCATCCAATTTTGATTTTTTTTTTAAGAAAATTTACTTTTTTAAATACTTTACTTCTCAAATTATTAAATTCCGTTTTTGGCGCCCAAATTATAGAAATAAAAGGATTTAAAGATAAAGTAAAAAAACAACTCTGGCGGTCAAATAAGAGTTTTTTTTACAACAACAGTGAAGAAATAGACATGTTTTAAAAATCATCATGAAAATGTGACATGATTTTGGGAGCAACTTTAAAAGAAAATAAAAAAAGACATGTCATAAAAAATCATCGTGAAAATTGGATGTAAAACAATTTACAGAGTATGAAAAAGATATTCAAATTTTTCATTTAATTTTCTACGCGAATAAAAACAAAATTAATATTCTTAAAGAAACATAGAATGAAAATAAAATTATTCAATACTCTCAAAAAAGACAACGAACGAAATTAAAATTATTTGCTTTTGGTTGATCTGCTTGCCTGCGCGGCTGTTTGCCGGCTATAGACATATCGACTACGTTGTCCTGGCACCATTTGTTGTTAAAACAAAGTATTGCCTGATTATTACATTGCGATTTTACAACTAAATGCATTCGAATTATTATAATTATTGTTTAAATAGATTTATATACATGAAATTAGTTTTAATTTGCTTCAAAAAATTAATTTTTCTTTATCAATAAGATCTAAATGCATTGAGATTTAGTTCAAAAAAGATTGACATATCAAACTTTATTATGTAGGGCAACTTTGTGTTTTCGAACATAAACAAAATTCTTGTATTTTTTTCATGTTTTTTTACACAAGTGAGATCTGCCAAAACTAAATTGAAATTTTTGGCAAAGTTTAAAAAAAATTTGTTTGCATTTATATTTCTGTGAAAAATTGAATTGTTTTGATGAAATTCAATAAAAAACACTTCAAACTAAAAACCAAAATTGTATTTTTCTTAATAATGTTAGCATTTATAAGAATAAAGTACGATTCGTTTTACTTTCACCCACCCCTTACTACTCTAATTGAAAAAGAATAAAAACATGGGGATGTGAATTGCAGAACACCAAAAATGCTAAAGTAATCCACTTTGGAGTGAATTCGGATTCTAGAACATACCCGTATATATATAAAATTGGATGTGTGTATGTATGTATGTATGTATGTATGTATGTATGTATGTAACGTAATGGCTCCAAAACGGTTAGGCCCAATTTAACGAAATTTTCAGGGAACCTTCAGAATACTTGGGCGGGTGACACTGTGAAGTCCGATTTTTTATTTTCGGTCTGTGGGCGGAGGGGCGTGGCAAAATGCAATTTTCATATTGCACCACCAATGACATATACATATATTTATTTTTTGTGCTTTTTTTATTTTATTTTACTTTTTTTGGAAAGCCGTTGTCATGTTCTTCTAAACGAGATATCAAACTCTTAAATCGGTTATGTAGTTCCGAAGATATTTTGAGCTGACGGTGTCAGCTATATATGTACATAAAAATTACGTGTATGTTCGTGATCGCTAAACTCAAAAACTACTGGACCGATTTTGACCAAATTTGATATGCATGCTCTATGGGCCGTGAGGAGTGTTTCTGTGTAGTTTGAAGTTCGTCCAACAGATGGCGCAATACTTAGTTTTGCGTGTGTGTTTTTGCACCGTAACTCAAGAACTATTGCACCGATTTTGACCAAACTTTATATACATGTTCTATGGGACGTGAGGAGTGTTTCTGTGTAGTTTGAAGTTCGTCCGACAGATGGCGCAATACTTAGTTTTGTGTGTGTGTTTTTGCACCGTAACTCAAGAACTACTGCACCGATTTTGACCAAACTTTATATACATGTTCTATGGGACGTGAGGAGTGTTTCTGTGTAGTTTGAAGTTCGTCCGACAGATGGCCCAATATTTTGTTTTTTGTGTTTTGCCCAATAGAGATTAGCGCGATAAGCCTATGCTGCGTTTTGCTGAAGGCGTTGGGTCCTTACCCAGCGTGTAGTGGGGTTAATTAGCCCGATACCTTTATTTCAACAATAATTGCTATGTCGATTTAGTGCAAATTTGAAGGCAAAACAAGGTTTGCCCGGGTCAGCTAGTTTTTAATATTTTACATTGCGATAAATCTATTTAGTTTATGTTTTTTATGTACTACTAGCGGACCAGGCGAACTTCGCCTCGCCCCAATTTTAAGCCTTTAGACAAACTTTCTATTTTTTCATTTGAAAAGCCATTAAGGAATAATTTCAAACAAAATTTCATACAAAAACTCGATTTTCGACTTTTCCAATTTTCCGACTTTTCCGGAGGAATTTTCCAAAATTTTCTTCTTCCATAAAAACCTTCTCCTTGAAAATACAACCAACTGACAAAAAGTTTTACAGAAATCGGCCAAGCCGTTCTCATTTTATGAATTATTGGATTTTGCCACGCCCCTCCGCCCACAGACCGAAAACAAAAAATCGGACAGTGTCACCGCCCGAGTATTCTGAATGTTCCCTGAAAATTTCGTAAAAATTGGCCTAGCCGTTTTGGAGTCATTACGTTACATACATACATACACACATCCTATTTTATATATATATATATAGATAAATATTTAATTTACATCTTAAGTAACGAAAAATGACAGTTTATATAAAACTATGCAAAACATTATCAATATATCCGACTATCCGGATGAATAATGCTCGTTTTTTTGCATCGTCAATTACAAAGAGACAAGAGAGAACGATGGTGTTGCCAGTATCAACATGTAAAATTTATTGAATCACTTACTAGCTAACATACTGTTTTTGCATATGAAATTTTAACA
Organism: Germaria angustata; assembly: GCA_963681545.1. Taxonomy (NCBI): domain Eukaryota; kingdom Metazoa; phylum Arthropoda; class Insecta; order Diptera; family Tachinidae; genus Germaria; species Germaria angustata. The sequence continues at coordinate 27,637 of CAVMIK010000106.1, forward strand.
TAGGTTTGTTAGCCTTAAAGTCTTTGGTAGCTAACGTGAACTTCAAGTCTCAAGTAAGATTTTTTTTTTGCATAAGGCTGTAAAAGTTTACAATCTAGACTGAGGGTTGAATTTCTACCAATCAGGCAATGTATCTGAGTTAATTTAAGTTTTATTTGTGTTAACTTAGAATCAATGTGGTGTTTCCATGTAAGCCGTCGGTCAAGGTGTATACCAAGGTATTTCACCTGTGAATGTTGAGGAACAACTTGATTGTTGATTCGAATGGGGGAAAAAGTGTGTCTCCGTAGAGTCAATGTGACATGAACCCACTTTTGTTCATTTACTTTTATTCTCCATAAGTTCAACAACAGTTCCAACAGGTTAATATGTTCCTGAAGATAACGGGATGCCTCGTGAGGGTTTTCATGCAAACTAAGGCAGGCTGTATCATCGGCAAATGTAGAGGTGAGGATATTACTGCTCAGAGGCATATCACAGGTATAAATAAAATACAAAACTGGCCCCAGTATACTACCCTGTGGCACACCGGATGAGATAGTTTCGGGCACACTTGAAGTCTCCTTCCACAACAGTGAACTTCCGGGCAAGAATGTAACTTTCCAAAAGATTTACAATGTTTATTGGTAGATATGTCTTCAATTTTAAAATTAGGCCTTCATGCCACACTTTATCAAATGCCTGAGAAACATCAATAAAGAGGGAAGAACAATGCCTATTTTCTTCAAATGTTCTTCTTATAAAATGAACCAATCTATGAGTTTGTTCAGCGGTACTATGCTGGCTTCTAAAACCAAATTGATGGCCCGGTATGCACCCATTATCAGTTAGAATTGGGGACAATTTTGTCATGACAGAACTCAAGGCCATACCAAAAAGTGAATATCAAAACAGCTTCGAGGATTGAAAAAAAAAACGCTGGCACAAGTGTATTATATCTAATGAGAAATGCCTTGAAGAGGACAAAACAGGTACTACCTTAAAGATTAGAGTCCAAATAAAATAATTTTATTTGAAAAACTGATTAAAGACATTTATTTACACTTGCATTGAAATAACGCGAAGCACCTATAAAATGAAAAACAAAACTAACCACATAACATATTTGCGCATAAGATATTAACTCCAGTAAATAATTCTATTTCTGCGGCACTTGCGACTTTAAAAAGTTTTGATATAAAGATATAAATAATATATCCTTTGTTAATTACTCCGTCCCTGAAAAAGATTTTTAAGGTCTTGCTGTCTAAAGCACAGAGCGCAAATAATGAGTTTTATTTTTGGTAAAATTTGATAAATTTCTGCATTATTCATCGTTATGTTGGTAAATACATTTTTAATTATAAATTTCACCCTTATTAAGAAATTAGTCTCAGTGATTGGTGAAAAGTCATTTCACATTGTTCGAAAAAAACGTGGTAATAGTGATGAAACAAAGATTCAAATATATGAACAAAAAGATTTCCGCAAAATGATTAATGAATTTGAAAAAAATAAAACAAGTTTCTACACATTCCAGCTTAAGAGTGATAAAGGCCTGCAGATCGTATTGAAGGGCATAGATTCTTATGTTGTTCCTGAAGAAACAAAATATGCTCTCACCCTCCAAGAATTTAAGGTAAAAAATGTATCCAACATAATAAACAGGGAGAAGATCCCCCAACTCCTATTTCGCGTTGAACTGGAGCCAAATGATATTAAATTGAAGAAAAATGGGACCCATCCAATTTATAACCTAAAGTAACTTTTATACCAGAAAATCACAGTTGAAGAACCACACAAGCGTTCAAGACCCGTACAGTGCCATAATTGTCAAGAATATAGCCACAACAGGAAATACGTATTCCGATACTTATCTTCTAATGGCCCAACCAATCTCTACACATTTATCGTATGCTGACGCTATGAAGATCAACTCTGTTCCCATGCAAAAGGTGTCACCACCAAATAATACAACAAATGCAAACGCAAGCTTTAAATTTCAGTCGCTTTGAAGCTACTATTGATAATCTGGTGCAAACTATAAACAACCTTACAACAAATATGACTATAGCATGATACAAGAAATGCTGCCAATGCAGAACACACTGTTTCTAGCATTAGCTAACAAGCCATGAACACGTTAAAAGTATGTTTATTGAACGCAAGCGGCATTCGCCAACATAAAAACGAACTTGAGCACTTCCTCATGGTAAAAAATATTGATATAATGTTGGTATCGGAGACTCATTTGACTTCGAAAAGCCTTTTTAAAATTAATGGCTGCACATTATATGATTCAAATATTTGCATCGAAAATTTTTGTACAAATGTCGTGATATCATCTATTTACTCCCCTCCCAGATTTTCAGTCACTGAGGATCAATACGAGGATTTTTACAAAACTCTTGGACCTTGTTTCGTAGCAGCTGGCGACTACAATGCAAAACATACGTTGTGGGGATCGCGTCTTATTACACCTAGAGGTCGAGCGTTGTTCAACACAATTTCAAAAATGGGCTTCGACGTCATTTCGAGCGAGGAGCCCACTTACTGGCCTACTGACGTACAAAAAATTCCGGTTGTTATAGATTTTGGCGTCATAAAAAATATCCCTAGGAATTTAATTCATGTTGAAGCTTCTCATGATCTCTCCTCCGATCACTCTGACACGATTGTTACAATTGGTAGCATACTAAGAAGTGACTTACCTCACCCATATGTGAAGATGATAAATCGTGTTAATTTGCTGGGGTTCAAAAAATATCTCAGTAGTCATTGTACGGAAAACATCAAGCTAAGAACTTCCAATGATATTGAATTTAACATTGCCAATCTTACCGAAAGTATTAAACAGGCTGCTAAACATGCCACTGCCTCCCATCCGCAGACTGGGTTTAATAGAATTTATTCTACGGATATGTGAAAAAAGAAGAAAAAACTTAAAACACCGGTTGAGTTGCAACGACCGCTGCGCACTTTTACCGGAGGTTGGGCAAGAACTAATACTGAAAAAGGTAACATATCTGCTGAGCATTTAAAATACGTATTTACCCCAAAAACACATGTACTAGTGCAGTTGATTTTCCGAGTGTAGTTGCTCTACCCTCTCGACCCATAAAGTTTAAGATGCGTGATGTACAAAAACTAATTGCTGAAACCAACCCGAAGAAAACTCCGGGTATTGATGGAATTAGTAACAAGATGGTGATGAAATTGCCTGTTATTGCTACTAGAATCATGTTAATTATTTTTAATGGCATTTTACGACTGGAGTATTATCCACTCAGCTGGAAACTTGCCATGGTCAAAATGATTCCAAAGGCGGGCAAAGATCTTACCAAGGCTGAGTCATATAGGCCAATAAGTTTACTGTCAACAATTTCAAAGCTCTTCGAAAAGCTGCTTATGACAAAATTGTCCCCAATTCTAACTGATAATGGGTGCATACCGGACCGTCAATTTGGTTTTAGAAGTCAGCAAAACACCAGTGAACAAACGCGTAGATGGTTCATTTCATAAGAAGAGCGTCTGAAGAAAAGAAGCATTGTTCTTCCCTCTTTATTGATGTTTCTCAAGCATTTGATAAAGTGTGGCATGAAGGCCTAATTTTAAAATTGAAGATATATCTACCCATAAACATTCTAAATCATTTGAAAGTTACATTGTTGCCCGGAAGTTCACTGTTGTGGAAGGAGACTTCATGAGTGTGACCGAAAGTATCTCATCCGGTGTGCCACAGGGGAGTAGAGTGGGGACAGTTTTGTATTTGATTTATACCTATGATATGCCTTTGAGCAGTAATATCCTCACTTCTACATTTGCCGATGATACAGCCTACCTTAGTATGCATGACAACCATCAGGAGGCATCGCGATATCATCAGGAACATATTAACATCTTGGATGTGTGGTTGAACTTATGGATAATAAAAGTAAAGAAACAAAAGTGTGTTCATGTGACATTTACCCTACGAAGAGATACTTGTTCCCCCAATCGATTTAACAATCAAGTTGTTCCTCAACAATCACAGGTGAAATACCTTGGTATATACTTTGACCGACGGCTTACATGGAAACATTACATTGATTCTAAGTTAACACAAACAAAACTTAAATTAATCAGATACATTGGCTGATTGGTAGAAATTCAACCCTCACCCTAGATTGCAAACTTTTAATATACAAATCGCTTTTGAAACCCATATGGTGTTACGGAATTCAGCTATGGGGCACTACTTCAGCTTCCAATGCATTGAAAATCCAACGAAGGCAAAACAAAATTTTAAGCTTAATAACATTGGCTCCATGGTACATCAAAATTCAAATTTGCATAGTGATTTAAATATGCTACTTGCGACATTTATGTATTATGCATTACTATCACTAAGTTTATGTCCAACACTGGTTGGGCCTAATAATTATATCTATATTTAAGATTTGAATACTTATTGTTAGTTCAGTTTTGAAGATACAGTAAATAAATAGTAGTGGGGAAAAATTTTAATCTATATTGCATTTTGCAATATAGACTATGTATATAATGTTTGCCTGTATTGTATCGCCCGCATATCGTATAAAATTTATGACAACTCCAATCGCTCATATCTTTATGCTTTATTTTTCCATGGCTTGTATATACGAGTACAGTCTCTGTGAGTAGATGTTGAATATATTAATACATATATGTTTGAAGCACCATGAAATGAAATTTCGTCGGAGAGTATTGATAAGAAATATGCGCTGCTTGTTTCCAGTATAGATTTTTAATGTTATGTACTCCAATTGATACTAAAGTGTCCGAAATTTTGTTGCATTTAAGGCTATCGTATAATAGATAAAAAAGAAAAATATCGTTTTGTACATCAGTACAGGTTTGGGTGCTTCTAGAAATGTTTCTCGAGTACCCATCCCTTCCTTTAAACCAAATTGGGATCTTCAGGTATAGGTTTAACATTTGGAGTATATTCTTCTATGAATTATTCTTAGAACTATTTTCAGTAACAATTATATATTCGTCGTATTTTCTTGCATTGTTTTTTTCGGTATGCATGAGTATTGATCTGTGTACTAAATATGGTTAAAGAGTGTCACTAATAGTTATATATTTACCCCATCTATTAAATTCAAAACTTCTTACATAATATATCAGAATTCGTTTTATTTCGGATGTCTCGAACACAGCAATATAATTCTAGTTGAATGGATATCTTGTGATTTATTTCTGTACATTATGGCGCTTCTTTTAATTTTATAAGAAGATTAGACATTGATGTAGTGCGATTTCCGCTATAATATTTCATAATCGCGTTAATACTGGCTTATGCACTATTTCTCATATACATATTAACACTATTTCCCATATTTTCTGTTGATGTCTTCAAGTTTATAATTTATATGCTTCTTGATTTCTCTGTTCACTGATTGATCCTTAATTTTTCGCAACAATTTCAATACGGATACTTCACACTAAAAGGTTGCGATCAGGTGCCACGTCTGCTCCTGGGTTCTCGAATAATTTGTTGCACACGTACAGCATTGCCTTCTTACTTGTATGTACAATGTACATATATAATCTATCTGATCTTAATCGTGTTTTGTCGATTGCCTAGTGATGATTTCGAAGCATACAACCTTCTAGGGTGCATGTAAAAGTGTTTGTGATTTTAATTTTTGTTTCTGACAGAATTGCACTCTATATAACCATATAACAGAATTGCGCAATATATAACCATTACCTACCAATAATGCCAGGTACTTCATCTTATTAGACTTTCGTATTAAAGTCCTCCTATATACATAATTCTTGATTCATGCGGTTTCGTAATTTTCAGTAATTTTTCTACTTTGGGCTAAAGTTGTTGTGCTAATTCAAACGATACCTATTTTGAATCTGTTCGTCTCACTTGTTCAGATTTCCAACTTATCTTATAAGACTTTCGTATTAAAGTCCTCTTATATACATAATTCTTTATTCATGCGGTTTTGCCATTTTCAGTAATTTTTCTACTTTGGCGTAAAATTGTTGTGCTAATTCAAGCGATACCTATTTTGAATCTGTTCCTTTCACTTATTCAGGTTTCCAACTTGAAAGATACTTGTAACATTCCGTGTTCCTTTTTTATATGCTATTTGTTTTTACCTCCGGGGTTTCGTAGTACCCCGTTTGACCGGAGAGTGAGGACCGAATGTTATGCATTGTATGATTTTCCAGGAATATTACTCCAGTGGTTTGCATTTGCCTTCTGAACGCTTACTAGTATTCCATTTAGTTTTCAGCCGCCCGTTTCGAGTACATACTCTGTTTGCATACACTCAATATGGAAACAAACAATGACATATTATAAAGGCTATTGGTTATTTGAGTACTGACATGGTAAAAGTTAGTCTAGGTAATGTCACCAAATTCAAAGACAAGATAGTTTAAAAATTTTAAATGAAATTTGCCGTGAAGGAGCCAACTCGTGCGTCCTATACATCGTGCAATATTTATGTTCTAGACAAACCGGCAATAACCCTACGATTCTCAGGAAGTTGCATGTGGTAACTGTTGGACGTGAGAAATCTAAATCTAGATCAATAGGGGCCTGTGTTGCTTCCATTCACGATTTGTTGGTTGTCTAATTTCAAACATATTCAGGCTTATATAAAACACTTTTATTGGTCACATGTGGTTGGCAAATAGTGACCTAAAGGTTCAATAAATACAAGTATAAGTAACTTCTGTAATTTAAACTGAAAGAGACAACATACATTTTAATGTAAATTTTCGAAGCAAATAGTTGCCATTTGTGGGTAGGCCGAGCATACTTGAAATGCCGATGAGGGGCGTTGCACCACACAAAATGAGCTGTCCACAATTATTTAACAAGGTTCTTGATTATTGTTAGCATTTACTTTTTGTCATTATCATTTTGTCATTATCATTAGATGTATTCAATCCTAACTAAACTAATTAAAAATTACTTTACGGATTTTAATTTTTTTTTTCAAATCATTTATTTCTTCAACAAACTCGCGTTAACGGTTTCACACACACAATACGGAAATGCAAAATCAATGCCGTTGTTCTACTATTTATTTAATTTAAAATAAAATTTAATTAGTATTTACCATTTTGAGCTCCACATAGTTGAGTAGTATTTACTGAGTAGCGCTTCTGAATTTCTTGAAGTCTATGTATGTGTTCTTGACGTTGTAACAGATCTTGACTCTGAATCTCTTCTTGCTGTAAGTTCTGCTGCATGTTTTCTTCCATCTGTTTGTTTTTTTTAACCATAACAGTTTTTGAAGCTTCTTCCCATTCTTAAAATATAGACAACTTTATATGAGACCAAATTTTTTTTAATGACTAGAGGCATAGTTTTGATATAGTACGCAAACATG
>CAVMIK010000107.1:0-32500 GCA_963681545.1 Germaria angustata
ATCATCGGCAAAAGTAGAAGTGAGGATATTACTGCTCAAAGGCATATCACAGGTATAAATCAAATACAAAACTGGCCCCAGTATACTCCCCTGAGGCACCCCAGATGAAATGGTTTCGGCCACACATGAAGTCTCCTTCCACGACAGTGAACTTCCGGGCAAGAATGTAACTTTCCAAAAGATTTACAATGTTTATTGGTAGATATGTCTTCAATTTTAGAATTAGGCCTTCATGCCACACTTTATCAAATGCCTGAGAGACATCAATAAAGAGGGAAGAACAATACTTTCTTTCTTCAAATGTTCTTCTTATGAAATGAACCAATCTATGAGTTTGTTCAATGGTGCTATGCTGACTTCTAAAACCAAATTGATGGTCCGGTATGCAACCATTATCAGCTAGAATTGGGGACAATTTTGTCATGAGAAGTTTTTGAAAGAGCTTTGAAATTGTTGAGAGCAAACTTATTGGCCTATATGAATCAGCCTTAGTAAGATCTTTACCCGCCTTTGGAATCATTTTGACCATGGCAAGTTTCCAGCTGTGAGGGTAATACTCCAGTCGTAAAATGCCATTAAAAATGAATAACAGGATTCTAATAGCAATACGAGGCAACTGCATCAGCATCTTGTTACTAATTCCATCATATATATATATATATATATATATATATATATATATATATATATATATATATATATATATATATATACATACATATATATATATATATATATATATATATATATATATATATATATATATACGTTTTTATATTTTCATGGTGTAAGAAAACGCCCGACTAATTGTTTGTAATAGCGCAATTATCGCAGAGAGGCTCAAAATTATTAAAAAATTATATAACACCCTGTTAAAAGCTATGAATACATACACACACACACACACACACACACACACACACACACACACACACACACATATGATGAGGGTTTTTCTATGGCATTTATAGTAGTCCACTAGGCCCTTAATTTTCAGAGGTGGTACTTCGTCTGTGTCCCCCGGGAAGTAGGCTGAGGCAATAACAACCTCTATATTGCTTCCATTGGAGTCCAACTCGACTAGCACCACTGCACTGTCGCCATCCATAAAGTCTGTAAGAAGCAAGTAATTAATATCGGTGTTTATGATAAGAGGCCTCGTATGCGGCCTCTTGATATCCAGGGCTCTTGTATAAGCCCTATGTTGATGATGCCAGCAGCAAATCTTTTGCTAATTTCGGCTGATGCAGCCTTAGCATGATGAAGATTTGCCTGGATGCACCTCATTTTGTAGTTTCTGATGTGGAAGGAGGGCTTTCGTCCTCTTCTTCCAACTTCACTGCCTCCATCTGTTAAACCAGCGCATCCGCATTTAGGCCCAGATTGTGGTTCACAACAGTTGTTATTTTGATGTTGTAAATTTTAAATTGTGATTATGGTTCACAACACTTATCGGTAGTGTTGTATTTTTAGTTGTTTATGTCAATTTACTGCGATTATCGTTCACAACATTTGCAAGTATGTGTTGTAAGAAGTGTCAAAAATATACAACTGATTATTACTTGTTGTCTTGTTGCCACGGCAAGTTGAAATTTGAAATGGAGAAAAATTTGTAAGTAAATATATTTCTTGTTTATTGCAAATATCTATAACTACAATTTTTCAGAAAAATTACGAACAAAAAGCTGGTAGAGCTGATGACGCAAAATCCTGATATTGGCCGTGGCAGGCCCTCATTTGGAAGTAATAAAATGCAGTTAAAGGACAAATGGGATCAGTTTACCACAAAATGAAATGGTATTGGTCCACCTATTCGAAATGCGAAAGAATGGCAGAGAGTATGTAATTAATTAATTAATTTTATAGAATTATATAAAATTATGTATTATTTTTTTATAGGTATGGACTCACTATAAGGCAAATTTAAAAAGAAAGCTAGCTGCTAATAAAAGGAGCATTCGAACTACTGGTGGTGGTCCATACACTGAAATAAGCCTGAGTCCTTTAGAGCAGACGAATATTGAACTGGTGTCGATGGAGTCGCAGGTTGGCCCAAGTGGGTCTGCAGTGGGCTTGCAAATTTTAGAAGAGTCCGATGTAGAGCAGTTGCAAGAAAATTTTGAGCCACCGTCAACAAGCGCTTTACGCAACACCGAGCATCGTACACCAAAAAGCCGCACCCGATCAAAATCAGAAATGGAAACAGAGCGTTTAGCGTTATTAAAAACACAGGCAAGGACCCAGGAGGAAGTTTTAAAAACGTTAAAAAAGTTAGAAAAAAATTCGTATAAAAATTACGAAATTAATAAAAAAATTTACGAGCTAAGAAAGAAAAAGGCTGATTTACAAATGCAATTCATAAAAGCCAAATTAGAACTGACGCAAAAGAGGCTCCAAATGTGAATTAAATATGTACATATGTAGTAAAAATGTTTTTGTTAATAGTTTTAAGAGTCATGTGATATTATCCCTTGATCTGCAATGAATTATTTTGCTTTAAGAAACCGATGTGATTTCAAATGAATTGTTTTGCTTTTATTTTCTTTTTTATGTTTTGTTTTTTATAAATATTAATATATATATATATATATATATATATATATATATATATATATATATATATATATATATATATATATATATCTACTTTATTTTACTCGTTAAATAAATATTTTGGTTTTTTAATAAAAAAAGTTTTGTTTCTTTTTAATTGTACTAAAGTTGGTAAAGTTTTTTAGACATAATTAAAAAAATTATTATTCATTTAATATAACAAGCATTAAATTATTTCTGATTTCTCGTGCAGAATCTTCGATATTAGCCTCCGTTCTATCTTCTACTTCTGTGTCCTGCGAAGGAGGCACATCACTTTGGTGCTCCGTTTTAAAATGTCTGCTTAAATTATGCAATGCACAATACACATTGGTAATTTGAGTCGCTTTTTTTAGGACTGTAGTGCAAACCTCTTGCAGAGAGCAAACATCGAAATCTGCCCTTGAGAATCCCAATTGTCCTTTCAATGATATTTCTTGCTTTTGCATGGATTATATTAAAACGACTTTCTTGCGATCCTTCGTCAGCACTTCGGAATGGCGTTATTAAATATGACTCTAATGGATATCCAGCGTCACCTAACAACACACATATATATACACATATATATAAACATAATTATAAAAAGTTAAAGATTCGACCACTTTATTACCTAAAATCCAGGTATTCTCCTCCATACTTTGCTGCAAATATTGTTTCAGATGGCTCATATTCCACACAAAGGAGTCATGGTTTGAGCCAGGATATCGAGCATCAACATAACGGATGTTCATTTCATAGTCGCACAACTATACAATCATATGTGTATTAATATAAATATATTCAAATTAGAATTAATTTGTTGATATTATTAGAAGATGAGGAGTCGATGGAATACTTGATAACAAATTGTGGGGCATTGTGCCACAGGAGACACAGGACTCTACATACTCCCACTGAAGGAGCTGATCCTATTTGCGAACGTATTAAACTGTTAGGGACAGGGGAAGCACAATAGATCAGCAGTGCAAAGGGCCATCCTGGGCCAAACCCCCATTACATTACTTAGTTACTTACACCCTAATTTGAGAGTTGGTGGAGGAATGGCCGAACTCCGAATAGAAGGATTTGAAAATGGTTTTTTATCATCCTTGATCCTCTTTTTCAGTGATGATTTAGGTGGCGTCTCCTCTTCAGACCTTTGCCTTTTTGGGCCATGTGTAATGCCCCCAGTCTTCTGGTATACGGCCATTGGTTGCAAAGCCTTGGCGTATGCCTTCTCCTTACTAAGGCCCTTCTTGAGTAGATATGCCAGCCTTTTCTTCCCTGCTCCACTGAGTCTCTTTGGCCTCTCTTCATTCCTTTCTTTACTGGGATTTACTCCCGCCCCAGTTTCATTTGAGGGCTTTTCTGCCTCTTTTTTTTTGAGGTATGTGTGCCTCTACATTATTTTTATTTTTATTGTTTGTTTCATTTTGTTTCCACGAGTATATGGGAAAAACGGACAACTAAGTCAGAGCCCCGGTAGCTCAGTAAGGCATTCATTGAAATGGGACCTAGCCTGTGCATCCCAAGTCCGCATATTATGAACTAGTTAACCCACTAGCCATTCATCCCTCAAGATATTCTGTTCCCTCTTGGATTGGGGTTTGTTTAGAGTTTTCTCTCTTAGCCCGACTATATTTGCCAGATACCCAGCAGAGACATGACCGTACTAGGTATCTGTTACCGGTGGCCACCATGAGGAGGTTATAGCCGCACTTCTGCACAGCCTAGCAGTTACGGCACAGTGATCAGTGAAACACTGCGTTATTCCCCCTATATAAGCTGGCAGCTAGGCCACCATATATATATATATATATATATATATATATATATATATATATATATATATATATATATATATATATATATATATATATATATTGTATTGTATTTTAATATAATGGGGGTTTGGCCCAGGATGGCCCTTTGCACTGCGACCATTGTTGATCTATTGTGCTTCCCCTGTCCCTAGCAGTTTAATACGTTCGCAAATAGGATCAGCTCCTTCAGTGGGAGCATTATCAGATCTTCTACACTCAGCATATATGCATGTACAGTCCTGTATCTTCTGTGGCACAATGCCCCACAATTTTCTATCAAGTGTTCCATCGACTCCTAATCTTCACCGCAAAATCTGCAGATGTCCGTGTCAGATAAGCCCATTCTGTATAGGTGGGCTTTGCAGGTGTAATGACCTGTGAGCGCCCCAACCGGCGTCCGTAGGCTTTTCCTGTCCAGTCGTAGAGCCAGATCCGCCCTTCCAGCGTCAAAGCGTAGGAATTTTTTGGAGTGGCATAATCCATTGATGTCATTCCAATGTTGTGCAATTCTGCACGATGTCCATTTCGAAATCTCCGCTTTAAGGAGACTTTTGTTGAACCCAAAAGAAGGGGTTGGTCCAATGAAGTTCCCCTCAGCCCCTCTTCTCGCACAGATGTCCGCCATCTCATTCCGGGCATGCCCCTGATGCCCTGGTACCCATATCAGAGTGATTTGATTATGAGTTGCCAGGTCATTGAGCCTGTTGTGACATTCCTGTAATAATCTGGACATGTACGTACAGCATCTCAGGGCCTTAAGAACCGATTGGCTGTCCGAGAATATCTTAACCCGTATTCCCCTGTGTCCTCTCTCGGATAGGATCCCCACAGTTTCCAGTATCGCGTAAAGTTCCGCTTGGAAAATTGTCGTATCCCTGCTCAATGTTATAGACCTGTGCGCTCTAGGCCCCACTATTCCCGCGCCCAACTCCTTGGAGCGTTTTTAAGCCGTCCGTGTACCACATTTGCGATCAATCTCTTAGCCATCCTGGGTTTGCGCACCATTCTTCCCTTGTGGGGAAGAGAACCCTGTATTTCCTGTCGAAACAGTATACCGGGTCTATATGGTCGCCTGCCTGAGACATATCAAGTATGTCCCCGATTTCCCTGAGAAATAGCCAATTGATCAGTAAGGTTGCCAGCCCTAAGGTTCTCTTTCCCGTAGATAGAGATTACCCTTATAGCTGCCTCCTCCTGTATAGCCAAATTGAGCGGTGCAAGGTTCATAAGAGCTTCCATACCCAACGTTAGGGTTGTTTTCATGGCCCCTGTGACGCATAGGCATGCAAGTCTTTGTAAGCTGCACAGTCTCGATATAGTTGTCCGTTGTTCAGTCTTCCTCCACCATACCAGAGCCTCGTGCAGTATGATTGGTCTCACCAAATGGATATATATCCAGAAGGTCATTTTGGGGCTCAGACCCCAGGATCTACCAAGTAGTTGCCTCGCTGTCCAAAGGCTCCTCGTGGACTTTCCCAATACTGACTCGAGGTGCGGTTCCCAGGTGAGTTTCATATCCAAGACGAGACCCAGATATTTTACCCTCTCCCTGGGAATTATCTCGATGCCACCCATCCAGAAACTGGGTAAATTAATCACCCTTTTCCTGGTAAATGGTGCAATGATCGTCTTCGCTGGGTTAACAGATAGCCTTTCCGAAGTGCATCATTCATGCATCTTGTCTAGGGCGTCTTGCATTTGGTCCGCAATCGTCCCTGCATGGTTCCCCCTAATTATTATGGAGATATCGTCCGCATAGCCGATTTCTCTGTGCCCCCTCCGGTTAAGTAGCCCGATCAGGTCATCCACTAATACAGACCATAGAAGGGGAGAGAATACCCCGCCCTGTGGGCATTCCTTAACCGCGGTTACTGTGAGATCCGTGGATCCAAGTGAGGCCCTAATCGATTTTTGGTTCAGCATGCAGCTGACCCATCGTACTATCACAGGATCAGTTCCTCTAGTAGAGAGTGCTGTTTCCATTGCGAGGAAGTTCGCATTGTCGAAGGCACCCTCAATGTCCATAAATGCACACAGGGCTATTTCCTTCGATTCCATGGCCTTTTCAATATCCCAAACAATATTGTGCAGTGCTGTGGTAGTTGATTTGCCCTTCTGGTAGGCAAATTGGAGCCTATTCAGAGGTCTCATGGGAAATGTACCTCCATCCTGAGGTATTGGTCCAATAGTTTTTCAATCGTCTTCAACATAAAAGATGATAGACTAATTGGTCTGTAGGACTTGGGAGATTCGGGGGGTCTGTGTCCACCCTTAGGTATGAATATGACCCCTACCGGTCTCCAAATCCTTGGGACATATCCTATTGTTAAGCTTGATCGAAATATGTTAACCATCTCCCGATAGAGGATGGTACCTCCTCTTGACAACAGGGCCGGAAAGATACCATCCGGCCCCGGTGAAAGAATTTACAGCCTATTTTATCCTCTCAAAGGTCACTAGTTTCCTGATGACCTGGTTCGTCGCCCTTCGCTGAGCATGCGGCCATGCCGCTGGAGTGTCAGTGTCCGAAGCTCCAAACCTGCAAGCAGGAAAGTGAGTTCTAAGTAGAAGCTCCAGTGTCCCTTTAAAAGTATCTGTATAGGTGCCATCTGCCCCTTTCAGTGTGCCTATCGGGTTGGTGCCCCTTCGAAAGGGCTTTGTGCAGCCTGTCTGTGGCCGGTCCGACCTTAAGATTTTCACAGAAATTTTCATGATTTTCTCTTGGACTTCCTTAGCTCATTGTTGTAAGCGGTTAGGGCCTCTCTGTACCCTTCCCAATTTCCAGTTTGTTTGGCTCTGTTGAATTCCAGTCTTGCCTTTCTTCACAGTTTCCCAAGATTTCTGTTCCACCAAGGTACCCTCTTCGTGGAGGATTTTATCTTGACAGGACAGTTGTCTTGAAATGAGGATATGATTGCATCAGTTAGTCTGTCGACTGATGCATCCTATTCCTCAGATGATGTAATGGAAGATGTGTTTCCAGTGATCCTAGACTGCAGATCCTGCGAGTATCTTATCCAATCTGTTGCCCTGTGGTTTCTGTAGAGCGATTGACTCTTCACCAACCCCTAACTTCAAAAAGGATGTGTTTATGATCCTGAGATTTTCCAATCCTTGATCATATGGAGAGATTTGTTAGTTATAAGTGTCAGATCGAGAACCTCTTCCCTGATGGCGTTGCAAAACGTTGGGCTATTCCCCCTATTTGCAATCCCCATGTTAGTATGTAATAGGTATTCTAGGAGTGACTCACCTCTTTTATTCGTATCAGTGCTTCCCCATACTCTATTGTGGGCATTCCCATCACAGCCAATGATGAGGGTTTTTCTATGGCATTTACAGTAGTCCACTAGGCCCTTAATTTTCAGAGTTGGTACTTCGTCTGTGTCCCCCGGGAAGTAGGCTGAGGCAATAACAACCTCTATCCTGCTTCCATTGGAGTCCAACTCGACTAGCACCACTGCACTGTCGCCATCCATAAAGTCTGTAAGAAGCAAGTAATTAATATCGGTGTTTATGATAAGAAGCCTCGTATGCGGCCTTTTGCTTTAAGAAACCGATGTGATTTCAAATGAATTGTTTTGCTTTTATTTTCTTTTTTATGTTTTGTTTTTTATAAATATTAATATATATATATATATATATATATATATATATATATATATATATATATATATATATATATATATATATATATATATATACTTTATTTTACTCGTTAAATAAATATTTTGGTTTTTTAATAAAAAAAGTTTTGTTTCTTTTTAATTGTACTAAAGTTGGTAAAGTTTTTTAGACATAATTAAAAAAATTATTATTCATTTAATATAACAAGCATTAAATTATTTCTGATTTCTCGTGCAGAATCTTCGATATTAGCCTCCGTTCTATCTTCTACTTCTGTGTCCTGCGAAGGAGGCACATCACTTTGGTGCTCCGTTTTAAAATGTCTGCTTAAATTATGCAATGCACAATACACATTGGTAATTTGAGTCGCTTTTTTTAGGACTGTAGTGCAAACCTCTTGCAGAGAGCAAACATCGAAATCTGCCCTTGAGAATCGCAATTGTCCTTTCAATGATATTGAAATATTTAACAACACACATATATACACACATATATAGAAACATAATTGTAAAAAGTTAAAAATTCGAACAATTTATTACCTAAAATCCAGGTATTCTCCTCCATACTTTGCTGCAAATATTGTTTCAGATGGCTCATATTCCACACAAAGGAGTCATGGTTTGAGCCAGGATATCGAGCATCAGCATAACAGATGTTCATTTCATAGTCGCACAACTATACAATCATATGTGTATTCAAATTAGAATTAATTTGTTGATATTATTAGAATTATGCTTACGATCATGACGTTTAAGCTTTAATAACCCTTCCTATTGAAGTACAAATGTTGTAACTCCTTTGGGGGCGACACGATTCGCACGTGCGTTCCATCTATGCAGCCAATTATTCCTGGAAACCCTGCTTTTGAAAAAAACGATGTTTTGCTCTTGTTTTTTTCTTCGTCGGCCATCCGAGCGTTTATCCACTTCTTCAGATTTTTTTTTTCAAAGAATTTTATGATTTCTCTTAAAATATAGCAAACAGTTGGTTGCGCAACTCCAATATTAAAATCATTTCCGCTACTTCTTTGGTAGCTACCATCGGCAAAAAATCTCAGCGCACACCCTAATTTGAGAATTGGAGGAATGGCCGAACCCCGAATAGAAGGATTTGAAAATGCAGCCAGCTCTTGCAGCAAAAACAAAAAACCATCTTTGTTTATGCGAAAAAATTTTATGGAACTAAAAAATATAATGCTACTAAAATGTTGGCCATTTAAAGAAATTGTACATACTCAGTATTTGGTAGTTCCAAGGGATTTGAACTGTCCCGGATTCTCCTTCTCATACGCAACATGTGTGTTTCTTCATTACCCTCATCATCATCAAAAAATAAATCGACACTTATCTCCATTATTTTAAAACAATTTTAAATATGCGCGTGTATTTCTTTAAATGTTTTATTTTTGACAGTTTTCCATATGAAGAGATGTAATTTTATGGATAATGTATGCTGCAATTAAATACAACCTTGTGACACACTCAACATGTAGATTAGGGTGGTTTTAAAAAATCGATGTCGGATTTTTTTCGGAGGCACCCCCATATCTCTGGAACGGCTAAAGCTATTTATCGGTGTCATACATCAAATTAAAGGCCATACTGTTTTAAACATTTATATTCTACACAATAAATACGCAACTATTACTGAAACCGAAAAAATAGAGCCAATGTCCCTAAAAACGTGACTAGGTACCCCTGAGAGCGAAGATATGTTATTTGTATTATTATTGCTTATTATGGACAAATACTTGTACTTTGGAATCCCATTTCATTTAAATATGTTTGCTATGGTATACCGTTAATTTTAGACCCAGAACAATGTTTTTTTTATGTCAGGTATGTATCTATTTTTTCCTCATACTGTATCACTGGGGACCCCAAGCAAGTTTAAAAATGTATTGGGTTGCCCCACTACCTATTGTTATATTTTAAGTAGAAGTCCAGGGGTCCAGAGTTTGTTATTACAAAAAGAAAAGGATAGGTAGTAGGTTCTTGCTTTTATGATTTTGTTTCTTGGTCAGTTGAAAAGTATTCGCTGAACAGTGAAAGTCATATTTTGTTCTAAGTTCATGTGGTCGACTTAAAAAACCCCACTAAATATTTGTCGTAAAAGTTTATTTGTCGTAAAAGTGATGGCTTCCACATCTGGCATGAGAAGTAGAGGTAGAGACAAAATTTTTCTAATTGACTTTCCAGCTCATCAGATAACTGGATGTAAGCTGCCCTCCAATCGACAAGTTCTAGCTACTATGTTCTACAATTTGCGTACTGTGAAGTTAAATGTGAGAGACTCTGCTACAACTACTGTTGACGAGGTTCTGGTTTTTTGGACGAAAGCTCGAATTCCTACAAAACAAAAGAAAAATGTCGTAGCAAAGCTGGAAAAACTGTACGATGATTGGAGAAAAATGCAAAAGTACAAGGATAGAAAAACGGAAAGTGCAAGGAATGCTGTAAAAGAGTTTACCCTAAAGTTGGATGATCTCTTTGATATTGCCCACCAAGATGCCCTGACGATGATGACTTCAAAAGAAGACAAGGAGTTCCTGTTGAAACAAAGACAGAAAGGGAGACCAGGCTCCATGCTCGGAGTTGACCTGAAGTTGGCTCAAGCTGAAGAAAGACTACTAGAGAAACAACGGAAGGTCTTGGACAAACAACTTGAAGCGGGAAATTTGGGTAAGCATTTAAAAAAATGTTTTCCTTGTAGCGAAACTTTATAAGATCTAGATCACTAGCTGAAATTTCCATCAATATTAACTTTATACTTATTGTCTCATCTCATTGTTCACAGAGACGGTGGAGCTCACGGACGATGAGACAACAGAAGAGTCAGAAGGACGTGAAACGCCGTATGAAGAGCTCGAGGTGAACGTAGAATCTGAAGGACCATCTGCCCCGAAGAGAATCAAGCGTGGCTTCAAAGAGATCCTAACCATGAAATTGTCATTATTGCTGGACCGCTGTAAGGTGTCCGATAGCAACGCTACTCGTATCATTTTGGCTACAGTAGAAGCTCTTGGAGAGGATCCCAAAGAATATAGGATCTCCAGAAGCGTTATCCGTGAACAGCGGAGAATAAACAGTGAAAAATACACGGAACAAATTCAAGGCAGATTTAAGATACCCCAAAACGAGGCTGTTTGCGTGCACTGGGATGGAAAACTACTACCAGGTATCCTCAAAACAGAGAAGAAAGAACGGGTTGCTGTTCTGGTATCACATGGGACTAAAGAACAACTCCTGGGCGTTCCTGAAACTGACAGTAGCTCAGGGGAGGAACAAGCCCTAGCAGTGTATGAATGTCTAGAGGAATGGGGTCTCTCCAGCTCGGTCGTGGCTATGTGCTTCGATACAACAGCATCAAATACTGGGAGACTCAATGGAGCGTGCAATCTTTTGGAGCAGATGTTAGGTCGAGAGCTTCTGTATCTAGCGTGCCGACACCACGTTTTAGAAGTCTTGTTGAGAGGTGTTTTTGACTGCAAGTTTGGAAGCACATCGGGACCTCAACCAGACATATTCAAGAGATTTCAAAAAGAATGGTCGGCGATTGATAAATCCAAGTTCGATGTAGGCGAGAATGTTTTGAAACTACTGCCCAAAGAAGAAGTAGAGAATATCAAAGAAGAACTGCAAAGAAAACTAATGGAATGCCAGCCAAGAGACGACTACAAAGAGCTGTTACAGTTGGTGTTGATATATCTTCACCATCTTGACGGAAAAGATGTGCGCTTTAGGTCTCCAGGTCCAGTACACCATGCCCGGTGGATGGCAAAAGCTATTTACTGTCTGAAAATACAACTCTTCCGTGACCAGTTTAAGCTGACTTCCCAAGAACAAGAGGCCGTAGAAGCACTTTGTGTTTTCATCGTTCGAGTCCACTGTAGAGCCTGGTTCAACGCCCCCAGAGCGTGTTTAGCACCAAAAGAAGACCTAGACCTCATTGAAAATCTATTGAAATACGAAAGCATTGATATATGCATACATACATATATATATATATATATATATATATATATATATATATATATATATATATATATGTATATATATATATGTATGTATGTATGCATATATATATATATATATATATATATATATATATATATATATATATATATATATATATGCATATATATATATATATGCATATATATATATATATATATATATATATGTATACCTATATATGTGTATATATATATATATATATACACATATATATATGCATATATATATATATGCATATATATATAAGCATATATATATGCATATATATATAGATATATATATATATATATATATATATATATATATATATATATATATATATATATATATATATATACATATATATATATATATATATATATATATATATATATATATGTATATATATATATATATATATGCATATATATATATATGCATATATATATGTATATATATATATATATATATATATGTATATATATATATATATATATATATATATATATATATATATATATATATATATATATATAAATAAATATACATATATATATATATATATATATATATATATATATATATATATACATGTGCATACATATATATATGTATATATATATATATATATATATATATATATATATATATATATATATATATATATATATATATATATATATATATATATATATATATATATATATATATTCGCTCAGGGAGAATACCTTTGCGTGGAATCTGGTTGGAAATATTATTTATAATCAATCTCTGAGCCCATCGATTAAACAAAGAAAGTTAATCGTTTTGTAACTCAGAAAACACCAAACCCCAATAGGAAATGAATGGAAAGAAATTAAATGAAAGAACAAATTAGAGGTTTGGATGACAAATTTATTGGATGCAATCTTGGTTACCTTTCAGCTCGGCTGCTCTTAGAACAAGACCGCTAGATTCGATCTTTTCTCAAAAGGAAACAGAGTTTTTGACCTCTTACCAATATGGCGGAACAATTAGGCATTATGAGCAAGTGCGACAGGTTGCTTTTGCAACATTCAGCATATATATATATATATATCTTAAAATTAAAGGGACAAATTTTGTACATCACACTAATTAATGGCAATGGCTTGGAGAAGCTTTTGACATTAACATTGCCGCCCGGATTGCAGGATATGCAATGAGAAATAAATGTAGAAATTTGGTGTTGTCAAAAACTCTGCTTACAGGAATTACAAACAGATTGTGATATTCAGCCTTACAATTAAATACATATAATTCATTATATAAATTAGTTAATTCGATATACAGATATGTAAGTTACAATTCAATATATGAGCTAATTACTCTTAATGAATTTATTTAATAACAATTGGCTTTCGCTTAAACTAAGACAATTATAAATTCAAAATTGAATGAAATAAAAAAAAGGAGAAAGAAGTTCGTTTTGTAGTTTGCTTGTTACTGCCCTATAGTGCATTTTTGTATTATTGTTACAATTTTTTTTTTATAAGCTACATGGACCATAAACAGTCCATCCGAATAATGTGCTTTGGGCTGTCGGAAAGCCAGGTCTTGAGAACAGTTTTGGATATCATGGATTCAATTGAAGTTTTTGGCATATTGAACTGATAAGGAAAATTATATTATAGAAGTGATATTTAAGAAGATGTGGGTAAAAGTATGAGTTTTACTACAGGCCTTGTAATTAAGCCTCGTTGAGTAAAAACGTCAGCAACTCTTACGCGGCTATCGGTACCAGTATAAGTTTTCACGACACGCCTAAGTCGCCAACAATTTGGTGGGAGGTTTTCATCTTTAATCACTAGCAGAGTTCCTTCGCAAATATTGATCTCTGGTCTTTGCCATTTGATTCTCTTATTCATCTCTTTCAGATATTCGGTTTTCCATCTTGAACAAAAAGTTTGATGAATTAGTTTTAGTCTTTCCCATCGATTTACGATGGACATTGGTGAGTCCTTTATCTGCGGATCAACTGGTGTTAGTATTGGACTACCAATAAGAAAATGTCCTGGCGTCAGAGCACAAAGATCACTAGGATCAGTGGATATTGAAGAAATTGGTCTGGAATTTAAACAGGACTCAATTTTGGATAATAGAGTTGATAACTCTTCAAAGGTGTATTTGTAGCTTCCAGCAATCTTTCGGAAATGAGCTTTGAAGCTTTTTACACCAGCTTCCGACAACCCATCCATGTGAGGAGCTCCGGCTGGAATAAAATGCCAGGAAATATTCTGGTGAGCATAATTTGCTTCTATAGATTGCTGCGAAGTTTGAATGAACTCTCTAGCTAAGACTTTAGAGGCACCTACGAAGTTGGTACCATTGTCGGAATGAAGGTGAAGCGGACATCCGCGACGTGATACAAAACGGCTAAACGCTGCTAAAAACGATTGTGTTGATAAATCAGATGCGGCCTCCAAATGTATCGCTTTAGTTGAAAAGCATACGAAAATACATACATATCCCTTTGAAACGCGACATGAACGTCCAGAATAACTTTTAACGTCGAGTGGCCCGGTAAAATCTAAGCCAGTATGTGTAAATGGACGTGTTATTTCAGTTCTTTCTGCTGGCAAAGTGGCCATTATTTGTCGTTGACATCTTTTCTTATAAATAATGCAGGTCTTACACTTGTTAATAGTAGCTTTTATTAAGTTTTTCCCTTTGGGAATCCAATATTGAGTTCTTAGTAGTTTTAGGACTAATTGGCTTCCTCCATGTAAGCTCACGTCGTGGATAAATTGAACTAAAAGCCTTGAGTATTGGGAGTTATAAGGAATAATAATTGGGTTTTTCTCGTTGTAAGTAAGACCTGGTGCCGATTGTAATCGCCCGCCAGACCGAATCACTCCCTTTGAGTCTATAAATGGGTTTAAGTTTAGAATACTGCTGGACTTAGAAATAATTTGTTTATCATGAAGAGCTTTGTACTCCTTAGGGTACCATGCCTTTTGAGAGACAGAAATAAGTTTCGACTGAACATAAGTAAGCTCGACATTAGAAATTGTTCTGACCTTTTCAGAGAAATTGGGTCTGTATCTACTATGAGTTCTATGGAAAAATCTGTAAACATATGCCATCACCCGTAAAGCTCTAGGAAAAGAAGAAAATCGATCAAGCAGATCGTGGAAGTTTGCAAAATACGAAAATAGGGCTTTTACAGGTTTAACTTCTAGATCCGTGCTAGGAATTTCGAATGAGGTAGGAATAGGCCATTGCGATCTAGCACTTTTAAGCCATCTAGGTCCAAACCACCAGAGTTCATTATTTAGTAGATCTTGTGGGCAAATACCTCGACTGGCTAGATCTGCCGGATTCATTTCTGAATTTATATGATGCCACTGCGAAGGATTGGTAACCTGAGTAATCTTCGACACTCTGTTTGCCACAAAGGTCAACCAGTTACAGGCTGGTTTTGCTAGCCACGATAGCACTATCGTTGAATCCGTCCAGCAGTATAAAAAATATTTTTTGACATCAAACAATCAAAAGGTTCTCCACCATCTCAGCTAATAGAACGGCTCCGCATAACTCCAACCTTGGAATAGAGAGTGTTTTTATAGGAGCTACCTTAGTTTTTGATGATATTAAATGTGTAGAAACGAATCCAGGATATGATATTCGTACGTATAATGCCGCTGCGTACGCTTTTTCAGACGCATCGCAGAATCCATGGAATTGGACATCGGCATTTGGACAATAATCAATCCATCGAGGAATCCGAATGGTATTGATCGTGGAATAATTGGCTTGAAATGCCGTCCATTGAGAAAGGGTTTCTGATGCCAAGACTTTGTCCCAACCTGTTCCATCCATCCATATTTTTTGCATCAGGATTTTTGCTTGGACAATACATGGTGGCAACCAGCCAGCTGGATCAAAGAACTTGGCGATTTGGGAAAGAACTTCTCTTTTTGTAGGCTCTGTATTTTTTGGAAATGGACAAGCACTGAAATAGAATTCATCGGAACATGCATTCCACCGAATTCCGAGAGTTTTAGCAGAACTACTAACCTCAAACTTCAAAAAGTCCTCATTAAGAAGATGATCGGGTGGAATATGCGCTAAAATATCTTTGGAATTCGATGTCCACTTTCTCAATTGAAAGCCAGCAGAGTTGAGAGCATGGACAAGCTCTTCTTTTGCCTTAATGGTTTCACGTCTTGTGTGAGATCCTGCAAGGACATCATCCACGTACATGGAATTTCGCAGAATTGAACTGGCAATAGGAAAAACATTTTGAACATCATCTGCTAGCTGTAGTAACGTACGAATGGCAAGATACGGTGCACAATTGACACCGAATGTTACCGTTTTCAATTCGTAATCACAAATCGGATCGTTTGGATTACTTCGAAATAAAATCCGCTGGTATGGAGTGTGTTTGGGATTTACTAAGATCTGTCTGTACATCTTTTGTATGTCGGCGTTAAAGACAAATCGGAAAAACCGCCATTTTAGAATCAAAATAGTAAGATCATTTTGAAGAACTGGTCCAATGTGAAGCAATGAGTTCAAGCTTTGGCCATTAGATGAAGGTGCGGAAGCATTGAACACCACACGAACTTTGGTTGTGGTACTATCGGGCTTGATGACCGCATGATGGGGTAGGTAGTATACATTTGAAAATTCGGATTGTGTGGGTATTTCAACTTTCAACATATGACCCAAGACTTCATACTCCTGAACTACGTTGTCGTAATCACGTTTGAAACCTGGAGATCGAAGGAGTTTAGCCTCGTTACGAAAGAACTGTGACATTGCACTTGACCCCGACTGTCCTAACTTCAGAGATTCTAAGAATCCTTCCTTAAACGGCAAAGATACAACGTACCTTCCATCATGATCTCTTTTTGTTGTTTCTTTAAAGAGATTCTCACAAAACCTATCAGAGGGAGACATAAAGTTCTTCTTAGGAAGATTCTCCACCTCCCAAAAACGAGTGATCTCCTTATCTAAGGCAATCTCACAAAAATGTGAAACTATTGTGCGATTAATCTTGGATATATAATATATAATATATAATATATAATATATAATATAAAATATATTATATATAATATATAATATATAATATATAATATATAATATATAATATATAATATATAATATATAATATATAATATATAATATATAATATATAATATATAATATATAATATATAATATATAATATATAATATATAATATATAATATATAATATATAATATATAATATATAATATATAATATATAATATATAATATATAATATATAATATATAATATATAATATATAATATATAATATATAATATATAATATATAATATATAATATATAATATATAATATATAATATATAATATATAATATATAATATATAATATATAATATATAATATATAATATATAATATATAATATATAATATATAATATATAATATATAATATATAATATATAATATATAATATATAATATATAATATATAATATATAATATATAATATATAATATATAATATATAATATATAATATATAATATATAATATATAATATATAATATATAATATATAATATATAATATATAATATATAATATATAATATATAATATATAATATATAATATATAATATATAATATATAATATATAATATATAATATATAATATATAATATATAATATATAATATATAATATATAATATATAATATATAATATATAATATATAATATATAATATATAATATATAATATATAATATATAATATATAATATATAATATATAATATATAATATATAATATATAATATATAATATATAATATATAATATATAATATATAATATATAATATATAATATATAATATATAATATATAATATATAATATATAATATATAATATATAATATATAATATATAATTAATATATAATATATAATATATAATATATAATATATAATATATAATATATAATATATAATATATAATATATAATATATAATATATAATATATAATATATAATATATAATATATAATATATAATATATAATATATAATATATAATATATAATATATAATATATAATATATAATATATAATATATAATATATAATATATAATATATAATATATAATATATAATATATAATATATAATATATAATATATAATATATAATATATAATATATAATATATAATATATAATATATAATATATAATATATAATATATAATATATAATATATAATATATAATATATAATATATAATATATAATATATAATATATAATATATAATATATAATATATAATATATAATATATAATATATAATATATAATATATAATATATAATATATAATATATAATATATAATATATAATATATAATATATAATATATAATATATAATATATAATATATAATATATAATATATAATATATAATATATAATATATAATATATAATATATAATATATAATATATAATATATAATATATAATATATAATATATAATATATAATATATAATATATAATATATAATATATAATATATAATATATAATATATAATATATAATATATAATATATAATATATAATATATAATATATAATATATAATATATAATATATAATATATAATATATAATATATAATATATAATATATAATATATAATATATAATATATAATATATAATATATAATATATAATATATAATATATAATATATAATATATAATATATAATATATAATATATAATATATAATATATAATATATAATATATAATATATAATATATAATATATAATATATAATATATAATATATAATATATAATATATAATATATAATATATAATATATAATATATAATATATAATATATAATATATAATATATAATATATAATATATAATATATAATATATAATATATAATATATAATATATAATATATAATATATAATATATAATATATAATATATAATATATAATGTATAATATATAATATATTATATAATATATAATATATAATATATAATATATAATATATAATATATTATATAATATATAATATATAATATATAATATATAATATATAATATATAATATATAATATATAATATATAATATATAATATATAATATATAATATATAATATATAATATATAATATATAATATATAATATATAATATATAATATATAATATATAATATATAATATATAATATATAATATATAATATATAATATATAATATATAATATATAATATATAATATATAATATATAATATATAATATATAATATATAATATATAATATATAATATATAATATATAATATATAATATATAATATATAATATATAATATATAATATATAATATATAACATATAATATATAATATATAATATATAATATATAATATATAATATATAATATATAATATATAATATATAATATATAATATATAATATATAATATATAATATATAATATATAATATATAATATATAATATATAATATATAATATATAATATATAATATATAATATATAATATATAATATATAATATATAATATATAATATATAATATATAATATATAATATATAATATATAATATATAATATATAATATATAATATATAATATATAATATATAATATATAATATATAATATATAATATATAATATATAATATATAATATATAATATATAATATATAATATATAATATATAATATATAATATATAATATATAATATATAATATATAATATATAATATATAATATATAATATATAATATATAATATATAATATATAATATATAATATATAATATATAATATATAATATATAATATATAATATATAATATATAATATATAATATATAATATATAATATATAATATATAATATATAATATATAATATATAATATATAATATATAATATATAATATATAATATATAATATATAATATATAATATATAATATATAATATATAATATATAATATATAATATATAATATATAATATATAATATATAATATATAATATATAATATATAATATATAATATATAATATATAATATATAATATATAATATATAATATATAATATATAATATATAATATATAATATATAATATATAATATATAATATATAATATATAATATATAATATATAATATATAATATAATATATATATATAATATATAATATATAATATATAATATATAATATATAATATATAATATATAATATATAATATATAATATATAATATATAATATATAATATATAATATATAATATATAATATATAATATATAATATATAATATATAATATATAATATATAATATATAATATATAATATATAATATATAATATATAATATATAATATATAATATATAATATATAATATATAATATATAATATATAATATATAATATATAATATATAATATATAATATATAATATATAATATATAATATATAATATATAATATATAATATATAATATATAATATATAATATATAATATATAATATATAATATATAATATATAATATATAATATATAATATATAATATATAATATATAATATATAATATATAATATATAATATATAATATATAATATATAATATATAATATATAATATATAATATATAATATATAATATATAATATATAATATATAATATATAATATATATAATATAATATATAATATATAATATATAATATATAATATATAATATATAATATATAATATATAATATATAATATATAATATATAATATATAATATATAATATATAATATATAATATATAATATATAATATATAATATATAATATATAATATATAATATATAATATATAATATATAATATATAATATATAATATATAATATATAATATATAATATATAATATATAATATATAATATATAATATATAATATATAATATATAATATATAATATATAATATATAATATATAATATATAATATATAATATATAATATATAATATATAATATATAATATATAATATATAATATATAATATATAATATATAATATATAATATATAATATATAATATATAATATATAATATATAATATATAATATATAATATATAATATATAATATATAATATATAATATATAATATATAATATATAATATATAATATATAATATATAATATATAATATATAATATATAATATATAATATATAATATATAATATATAATATATAATATATAATATATAATATATAATATATAATATATAATATATAATATATAATATATAATATATAATATATAATATATAATATATAATATATAATATATAATATATAATATATAATATATAATATATAATATGTAATATATAATATATAATATATAATATATAATATATAATATATAATATATAATATATAATATATAATATATAATATATAATATATAATATATAATATATAATATAATATATAATATATAATATATAATATATAATATATAATATATAATATATAATATATAATATATAATATATAATATATAATATATAATATATAATATATAATATATAATATATAATATATAATATATAATATATAATATATAATATATAATATATAATATATAATATATAATATATAATATATAATATATAATATATAATATATAATATATAATATATAATATATAATATATAATATATAATATATAATATATAATATATAATATATAATATATAATATATAATATATAATATATAATATATAATATATAATATATAATATATAATATATAATATATAATATATAATATATAATATATAATATATAATATATAATATATAATATATAATATATAATATATAATATATAATATATAATATATAATATATAATATATAATATATAATATATAATATATAATATATAATATATAATATATAATATATAATATATAATATAAAATTTATAATAAATAATATATAATATATAATATATAATATATAATATATAATATATAATATATAATATATAATATATAATATATAATATATAATATATAATATATAATATATAATATATAATATATAATATATAATATATAATATATAATATATAATATATAATATATAATATATAATATATAATATATAATATATAATATATAATATATAATATATAATATATAATATATAATATATAATATATAATATATAATATATAATATATAATATATAATATATAATATATAATATATAATATATAATATATAATATATAATATATAATATATAATATATGGTTAGGTTAGGTTAGGTTAGGTTGATTGGAGGGGTATGACAGCCCATGTCATTACGACATACACCTAAGCCAGTGAAGGCTTGTTGTGCGCTCCCTTGAGTTAACCTTGAGTTAACCATAAGATATTGAACCAAAGTTCTAGAGAAACTCCGTGTCACTCACAAAGTTCCTTAATTTCCTCCAGCATATTCCCCGTAATCGGCTTATGTCCGGTAAGATGTCACTCCCAAGATATCGGGACCTTATTTGTGAGAAGGCGGGGCATTGGCACAAATAGTGTTCCAATGTTTCGCTCTCCTCCCCACATGCTCTACATTCATCTCCTCCCGCTATTCCCAAGCGTTTAAGATGTGCCAGTAGTTGAGAGTGCCCTGTGACCACTCCCATTATTCTACTTAGTTCGAGCTTGCTGAGTCTTAGCAGCTCCCTCGTTCTTCTCTCGTCTGGATCTCCCCATAGAATTTTTGTATTGATTCCCATGGTTCCGTTATTCCAGAGAGTTGAATGGGCCCTTTGTGCCCAAGTCTTTAGCTCTGATTTAACTGCATCGAAAGGTTTCGCGCATTCCAAGCTTATATTACCTAACTCTATTGCCCTAGAAGCAAGTGAGTTTGCCCTCTCATTTCCAGTTATCCCCGCGTGCCCCGGCACCCATATGATGCGCAGTTCACCATGTGTCGAGTAACTGTTAATGGCGTTTTTGCAATCCCAAACTGTACGTGATTTAGTGCGTTCCTCTGAGATTGCTCTGATGGCCATCTGACTATCTGTGAATATATTCACAAGTCCTGACCTCCTCATTACATTGAGTTCCCTGATACACTCCGTTATCGCCCGAACTTCCGCCTGCAAAACTGTGCAATAGTCCGGCAGGCGGAAAAACAGTTCCGTGGTGTTTTCTATATAAACACCAAGTCCCGTTTTCCCTCTCGACCTTGATCCATCCGTGTAGCAATGAAGCCCCATGGGGATCTGGTTCCAAGGGTCGGTCAACCAGGAATGGATGTCGGGAATCAATGTTCCGCAGTTGGCCTCTAGTCTAGTCTCCGGTATGCGGTCATTTGCGACACTTTCCGGTATGGACTCTCCTATGGCCGTAAAGATTCGTTGATGATACGCTTCGTGTTCCTGATCGATCCACTCACCCATCACCTTTAGTCGTTTTGCTGCTAGAGCCGCTTCGTATTTTATACGAATATCGATTGGCTGGATAGATAATATTGTTTCCATCGCACCTGTTGATGTCGTTCGGAAGGCCCCACTTATACCAAGACAGCAGGTTCTCTGAACTTTCTGTATTGTTTTGATGTTGCATTTATATTCCATCGATGTCCACCACACTATAGAGGCATAGGTCATAATCGGCCTGATAACGCTACTATAAAGCCAGTGTGTCATCTCTGGATTCAGCCCCCATCTCGTGCCTATGGCCCGTTTACAGATTGACCAACATATATGAGCCTTTTTGACTCTTTCGTTTATGTGGTCTTTCCATTTTAATTTCCGATCGAGAATGACTCCTAGATATTTCACCCTGTCGGAAATATTTATTGTCCTTTCAAGAAAGCGCGGCTCATCATATGGAGCTATCTTCGTCTTTCTTGTAAATAGGCCAATTTCAGTTTTTTCTGGGTTAACGTTCAACCCTCTTGGTTGAGCCCAGTTGTGTGCCAGGGTTAATGCCTCCTCGGCCTTCCTGCACAAATGATTTGGATCCCTTCCCTTCAGAAGTATCATGACGTCATCTGCGTAGCAGACTGTCTCGAATCCCTCATCGGTCAGAGTCCTAATAAGGGTATGTATTGTTGTGGTCCAGAGAAGGGGTGATAAAATCCCCCCTTGTGGAGTTCCACATTGTACCCTTTTTCTTATACTTACATTGTGCGCCTCACAATTATTCCATCTGTTCCTTAGCATATTGCCAATCCAGTCGCGTATCGCCCGGTTGACATTAAATTGGTCCAGAGAATGGATAAGTGTGTCGGTATGCACGTTGTTGAAAGCCCCCTCAATGTCAATGCAAACCGCGAGTGTGTACATCTTCTCACTAAGTGACCTTTCTATAAAGTACACCACATTATGCAATGCAGTGTCCACTGATCTACCTTTGACATATGCGTGTTGCCTGAACCTCAGCATATGGCCTGCGATCCTGCCCTTAACCATGTCGTCAATTATCCTCTCCATGGTTTTCAGCAAGAAGGAAGTTAGGCTTATTGGCCTATAAGCCTTTGGTGAAGAATAATTAGGCTTGCCAGGTTTGGGGATAAACACTACCCTCGCTTCCTGCCAGCCTACTGGAATATATGCGTGTGTTAGGCATGCATTATAAATTCCTGCAAGATGTGACGAAACTAAATTCATCCCTTTCTGCAGGAGCGCCGGAAAGATACCATCCGGACCCGCAGCCTTAAATGGAGAAAAGCTTTTTATCGCTTCCATAACCATCCTATCGCTGATAATAGGCACCTCATGTTCACCACTTCTCCCATCGTCCAGCAAAGCCGAAAGTTCGGCCGGGCTGCATGGAAAATGTGTATCCATGAGGAGTTTAATGGTTTCCTCCACATTTTCAATTGCCCTGCCCGATTCATCCACTAATGATTCAGCCTGGATGTGGGCTTTTGACAAAAATTTTTTAATTTTAGAAACATCGCTTACACTGTCCACCTGTTCGCAGAAAAGCCTCCAGGATGTACGTTTAGCAGTTCTTATTCTCTTGTTGTAATTTCGGAGTTTATCACGATAATCCTCCCAATATACTGGTAATCTTTTACGTTTCGCTCTATTATAGAGTCGGCGGACTTCCCTCCCCATTGCCCGAATCTCCCCTGTCATCCAGGGTTTTTCGTATGGGGATTTTCTTTCCCGAAGTGGGCAACTCTCTTCAAACGACTCAACTGAAGCGTCCGTAATGATTTTGACTTTACCGTCTATGTCCTCTCTTTCTAGGCGATTGAAAGAAACCTGCCCTAAATGAGAATCAAGTGACCTTTCGAATTTTGCCCAATCAGTTTTAGCCCTGTTTCGAAAGGTTATAGGTTCTGGCGGTTGCCTTGCAATTTTAAACATAATATAACGATGATCTGAGAATGAGTGCTCGTTCAGAACCCTCCATTCAGCAATTTCATCGATTACGTTTTCAGAACATATGGTTACATCCAATACCTCCGCTCTAATTCTATTAATAAAGGTAGACGTATTACCAGTATTAACAGTTAATAGATCGTTAGTATTTACAAATTCTAAAAGAGCCTGTCCCCTTTTATTAATGTTAGTACTACCCCATGCAATATGATGCGAATTAGTATCGCATCCGATTAGTACTTTCCTACCTTTTATTCTGCAATCTTCTACCAAGTGTTGTAATTCCGACGTTGGTGGTAGTGTCGGTGCATCATACGGCAAGTATACTGATGCTAGGCATATGTTTCCATTTCCCTGCTTCAGTACTGTTGCGTCTGCTGTTGACAACTCTGTGGATAAAAGAAAGCATAAATTTTTGTGACTAAAAATACAGGTCCTCGGACGATTCCCTGTTTTAGCATAAAATAATTGGTAGTTTACATGGCTTAATCCATTAACCCTGTTTTTTGTCGTCCAGGGTTCTTGTATTAATGCCACATGAATCTTACCTTTGTTAATTTTCTCCATCAAAGCGTGAGTTGCCGTCTCGCTCCGGTGGAGGTTAATTTGGATGACCTCCCACATCATCCTTCTAATAGGCGGTCCTCTTGGGAGTTGGTGATATTTTGCTCCAACTCCTCCTTGGCCGTCTGGACCTCCGAGACACCCGCCTGATTTTGGCTAGCTGCAGCCTGTACTGTGCTTGTCCTGTCGTTGCTGGGGGTGGTTTTCCCCTGGCTGCCGATACAGGACTTGCCTATTTTGACATATACAGCTTTCGACACAAAGAACACCTTCCCTTCAGATTTGGAAAGGCTGGAAATAGATCCTTGGTCGATGCCCACCACAAAAAGAGTTCCATTTTGGTCCTCCTCTCTGTGGAACACCTCCCATTTCTCTACCGCCAGTTCTTTGTTTTGTTTACCAATAACCTCCAAAACACGGTCGGATGTGAATTTGCATCCCCATCCTTTGACGTAGAAGGTTGCCTTGGTAAGAGTTGGTATATTTCTCCCTTCCACCAGTTCCAGCTTACAGCCTTCCCATGGCGGAGGGATTCCTTCTACCAGCTTCTTTAGGGTAGCTGCGCAGGTCTGCGATGCTAATCTTAGCAACAGCACGCCCCTTTGAAACTCGCAGCTATTTATTTTTATTGGAGATCCATTATCGGTTGCCATAACGTATTCCAATATCGCGTTATTTACCAGATCCGCAACCACTTGCTGTTGATTTTCTGGTATTTTGCCAGTCGGACGTGAGGTGTCAATGACCGCGTAGCGGAGATTGTCCCTGTATTGCCTCCTGGCTACTTTAGCGTAAGATGGCGGCTCTTTTTCCTTAGTTACGTCTAGCTTCCTCTTACGCGTGAAGAGATTCCGCTTTTTGGCGTTCTCTGCTTCCGCGGAAGATTTCACCGACGTGCCCGCCTTCTCAGTAAGTGCTGCTCCTTTGACCCCCTTACTAGAAGGATTCTTCATAGAGACTCCTTTAAGAAGGGAGACGCCCGGTTTTGGCGACTTACTGGTCGACGAGGAGCACCTTTTCTTATGCTTCGGCTCCGCAATGTTCTGCTCTTCTGGAGATCGGATCCTCTTACCAGTCTCTACCGAGGTGGAGGGAGTCTCCGATGCTTCCTTTAGGGCATCTTGCGCATTTTTAGCTGCTGCCTGGTTCTTCTTGGCAAGTTTTCGCCTTTGAGCCCCAGAGAGCCGCTTTTTTCCAGTATTTAGGCTCGCGATTTTGTCGCTCACCTCATCCACCAGTCTGTCTAGATTCTGCGAAGAATCTCTACCTGACTGGCTTATGTCATGAGAGTCAGAGTAGGTGTTCCCACCTGCCACTGAAGGCTGGGTTGACTTTAAGTCCCCCCCGGGTATTACCACCTCTTCCTCTCGTTTTGGTGTCGCTGTCCTTGTCCGATTTTCCGTTCCGTTGTCCGTTTGTGTGTCCATTGTCGTCATCGTTGTATCTTTCGTTTCTGTGTTATTTGGAATAATTTTTTTCATACTTGGTCCCACGAGTGTAGGGGAAAGGGATCTCCTCCACGTCATAGCCCCCGATAACGTGGAGGGGGCGTAGTCTATTTGCTGAGGTGCCCAGGTATCAGCAAAGCTCCGTTTGAATACAGTCTCATGCCCCCGACTGCAAAGAGAACAGATAGGTACGGGTCGCGTAACACCTCTGTTTGGGGGTGGATAACTTTTAGTATGCAGGCTTTTATGCCCACCGCCTTCTTCAGTTAAACTATGGATCCTATAGAGGACCCTCGTTCGCCTTCAGAAGAGGTGTGCAATTCAGCCCACACTTAAGCCCTCACACCACGACAAGGTAGTTATCCCAGCAAGGGATATATAATATATAATATATAATATATAATATATAATATATAATATATAATATATAATATATAATATATAATATATAATATATAATATATAATATATAATATATAATATATAATATATAATATATAATATATAATATATAATATATAATATATAATATATAATATATAATATATAATATATAATATATAATATATAATATATAATATATAATATATAATATATAATATATAATATATAATATATAATATATAATATATAATATACAATATATAATATATAATATATAATATATAATATATAATATATAATATATAATATATAATATATAATATATAATATATAATATATAATATATAATATATAATATATAATATATAATATATAATATATAATATATAATATATAATATATAATATATAATATATAATATATAATATATAATATATAATATATAATATATAATATATAATATATAATATATAATATATAATATATAATATATAATATATAATATATAATATATAATATATAATATATAATATATAATATATAATATATAATATATAATATATAATATATAATATATAATATATAATATATAATATATAATATATAATATATAATATATAATATATAATATATAATATATAATATATAATATATAATATATAATATATAATATATAATATATAATATATAATATATAATATATAATATATAATATATAATATATAATATATAATATATAATATATAATATATAATATATAATATATAATATATAATATATAATATATAATATATAATATATAATATATAATATATAATATATAATATATAATATATAATATATAATATATAATATATAATACATAATATATAATATATAATATATAATATATAATATATAATATATAATATATAATATATAATATATAATATATAATATATAATATATAATATATAATATATAATATATAATATATAATATATAATATATAATATATAATATATAATATATAATATATAATATATAATATATAATATATAATATATAATATATAATATATAATATATAATATATAATATATAATATATAATATATAATATATAATATATAATATATAATATATAATATATAATATATAATATATAATATATAATATATAATATATAATATATAATATATAATATATAATATATAATATATAATATATAATATATAATATATAATATATAATATATAATATATAATATATAATATATAATATATAATATATAATATATAATATATAATATATAATATATAATATATAATATATAATATATAATATATAATATATAATATATAATATATAATATATAATATATAATATATAATATATAATATATAATATATAATATATAATATATAATATATAATATATAATATATAATATATAATATATAATATATAATATATAATATATAATATATAATATATAATATATAATATATAATATATAATATATAATATATAATATATAATATATAATATATAATATATAATATATAATATATAATATATAATATATAATATATAATATATAATATATAATATATAATATATAATATATAATATATAATATATAATATATAATATATAATATATAATATATAATATATAATATATAATATATAATATATAATATATAATATATAATATATAATATATAATATATAATATATAATATATAATATATAATATATAATATATAATATATAATATATAATATATAATATATAATATATAATATAATATATAATATATAATATATAATATATAATATATAATATATAATATATAATATATAATATATAATATATAATATATAATATATAATATATAATATATAATATATAATATATAATATATAATATATAATATATAATATATAATATATAATATATAATATATAATATATAATATATGTAGCGATCACCAGTATATTACCTTCCGGACCACGGAAAGGACGAACTCTCACCAGACGCCAAGAAGGAGAGGCACACGCAAGTGGAATGCAACTAAGCTGAACCACGAAAGATTTCTAAGCAATTTTGACGGGGTCTCAGCTGCGCACACCATGAGTGATGCTGACTCCATGGCAATGACATTGAGGCAGCGCATAGCTCAAAGCTGCGAGGCATCCATGCCACGTGTAACGCAGCAGTCTAGAAGACAGGCTGCGTACTGGTGGACGCCAGAAATAGCTGAGCTCAGACGAACCTGCCTTCGTAACAGAAGAAGATACACCAGAGCCAGGCGAAATGGCGAGGCAACCATGGTGGCCGAAGAATTCAGACAAAGCCGAAAAGCATTGAAATGGGCGATTATTAGAAGCAAGAAGTCGAAATGGGAAGAACTTCGGAACGATCTGAACAGCAACCCCTGGGGACTCGGCTATAAGATCGTTACGAGGAAGCTAAACGTTAACCATGCTGCTCCGCATATAGGGAACGATATCAACCAAATCGTGGATAACTTGTTTCCCATGCACCCTCCACTGCACGATGAACGCGAAGTCCTTGCTGGTGGGATACACACGCCCTTCACTGAAGAAGAGCTAAAAATTGCAGCTAGAAGCCTTAAGAGGGGTAAAGCCCCCGGGCCTGACGGAATACCAGCGGAGACACTCATACTTTTAGCCGAAAATCGGCCAGACGCTCTGCTCGAAGTGTATAACGCTTGTATTGCCCAAGGCACTTTTCCCAAAGAGTGGAAAAGACAAAAGCTCATACTGATTAGCAAGGGAAGAGGCGACCAAACGCAACCATCAGCTTACCGCCCTCTATGCATGTTGGATAGCACAGGCAAACTATTGGAGAAGCTTCTGCAACGCAGATTAGCAGAATCCATCGAGGCAGCCGGAGGACTATCGGAGAGGCAGCACGGCTTTCGACCCGGAAGATCGACTCTTGGTGCCATTGAGGATGTAGTGAGAAGTTTCGAAAACGCACAGAACGGACGCTCCTACCCGAAACGTATAATCGTCCTAGCTACACTTGATGTACGCAACGCTTTTAATAGCTTACGATGGGCAAATGTTATCAAGGCATTGCGGGAAAGATTCCGCATACCTAGATATCTTAAGAGAATTCTCCAGAGCTATCTTACGGATCGTAAACTTATATACGACACACCAGACGGCCAGATAGTTAGAACGATTACATCGGGGGCAGCCCAGGGATCCGTCCTGGGTCCTGACCTCTGGAATCTAAGCTATGACGAGATATTAGGAATAGATATGCCAGAAGACACATACCTTGTAGTACGCGGACGACATAGCGGCGGTCATTTCGGCACGGGACGCGGACGACGCTAGAAGAAAATTGAATCAGGTAATGATAAGGACTCGAGCATGGCTCGAGGACCATGGGCTCGAACTAGCGGTGAACAAAACTGAATTAATCATGATGACGCGAGGGCATATGCCACTAGAAATTAGCATGCAGATAGATGACATGCTCCTGGTGACGAAAAGGGCGATAAAATATCTGGGCGTAAAAATCGATAGTAGGCTCACTTATTGGGCCCAGATAAAACATGCGGCTGCAAAGGCAGCAAAAGTTTCAGGCATGTTGAGCAGGCTAATGGCAAACATTGGCGGGCCCACACAGAGCAAGAGGAGGCTGATTATGGCAACCACAAATTCTATACTGCTATATGGCAGCGAAATTTGGGGAAATGCACTGAGAGCAAAGTCTAAGCGTAAGGCTCTAGAAGAAGTCCAACGCACAGCGGCACTCAGAATCGCCTCAGCCTACCGTACAGTTTCAGGCGCGGCGGTCTTCGTAATAAGTGGAGAGATTCCGGTTGATCTCCTGGCGCGCGAGCGAAAAGAGGCATGGGACTCTAGGGGGGCGGAAATTACTATTAGTGCTGCAGAGCGGAGATCTGAAACCATCCAGCGATGGCAAAACAGATGGAACGCAGAAACGTCCTGTAGATGGACGAAGAGGCTCATTCCTAACATAGAAAAGTGGACTCAAAGGAAATTTGGGGAGATTAACTACTTCCTGACCCAGTTCCTTTCAGGTCATGGATACTTCCGGAAGTATCTACATCGTATGGGCAAAACAGGTAATTCCAGTTGCATCTACTGCGATGCAACAAATGACGATGCAGAACACACTTTTTTCAACTGAATCAGATGGAATACTGAGCGAATCGCATTAAGAGAGCAGATTGGCGTTTTCACCCCTGCCAACATAGTTGACAGAATGCTCGAATGCGAAAACACATGGAATGCTGTGAGTAAATACATCGAGTATGTCTTAAGAAGAAAGAAAAGAGACCTCGATGCACGGCAAAATGAGTCCCCATCAACGGAGACTCAGCAAGAATGAGCCAGCAGCATGAAAATGACGGACCCAGACGTGGGTGTTACGAGCAAAGTCCTTCTTAGGAGGATGAAGTTTCTGGGCCTTCTTGAAGTAATGTAGAAAACAGTCCCGGGAAGGCATCCCACCAGAAACGGAGGAGGGAGTTTTTTAGTGGAAAACACCACTCAACGCAGTCGACGACGGTCACTGTAAGTGCGAAGGCATTTTCAACCCTACCTCGCCCGTCAAAAAAAAAAATAAAAAATATATATAATGTATAATATTTAATATATAATATTTAATATATAATATATAATATATAATA
>CAVMIK010000107.1:37500-40000 GCA_963681545.1 Germaria angustata
TGTAGTGATCACCAGTATATTACCTTCCGGACCACGGAAAGGACGAACTCTCACCAGACGCCAAGAAGGAGAGGCACACGCAAGTGGAATGCAACTAAGCTGAACCACGAAAGATTTCTAAGCAATTTTGACGGGGTCTCAGCTGCGCACACCATGAGTGATGCTGACTCCATGGCAATGACATTGAGGCAGCGCATAGCTCAAAGCTGCGAGGCATCCATGCCACGTGTAACGCAGCAGTCTAGAAGACAGGCTGCGTACTGGTGGACGCCAGAAATAGCTGAGCTCAGACGAACCTGCCTTCGTAACAGAAGAAGATACACCAGAGCCAGGCGAAATGGCGAGGCAACCATGGTGGCCGAAGAATTCAGACAAAGCCGAAAAGCATTGAAATGGGCGATTATTAGAAGCAAGAAGTCGAAATGGGAAGAACTTCGGAACGATCTGAACAGCAACCCCTGGGGACTTGGCTATAAGATCGTTACGAGGAAGCTAAACGCTAACCATGCTGCTCCGCATATAGGGAACGATATCAACCAAATCGTGGATAACTTGTTTCCCATGCACCCTCCACTGCACGATGAACGCGAAGTCCTTGCTGGTGGGATACACACGCCCTTCACTGAAGAAGAGCTAAAAATCGCAGCTAGAAGCCTTAAGAGGGGTAAAGCCCCCGGGCCTGACGGAATACCAGCGGAGACACTCATACTTTTAGCCGAAAATCGGCCAGACGCTCTGCTCGAAGTGTATAACGCTTGTATTGCCCAAGGCACTTTTCCCAAAGAGTGGAAAAGACAAAAGCTCATACTGATTAGCAAGGGAAGAGGCGACCAAACGCAACCATCAGCTTACCGCCCTCTATGCATGTTGGATAGCACAGGCAAACTATTGGAGAAGCTTCTGCAACGCAGATTAGCAGAATCCATCGAGGCAGCCGGAGGACTATCGGAGAGGCAGCACGGCTTTCGACCCGGAAGATCGACTCTTGGTGCCATTGAGGATGTAGTGAGAAGTTTCGAAAACGCACAGAACGGACGCTCCTACCCGAAACGTATAATCGTCCTAGCTACACTTGATGTACGCAATGCTTTTAATAGCTTACGATGGGCAAATGTTATCAAGGCATTGCGGGAAAGATTCCGCATACCTAGATATCTTATGAGAATTCTCCAGAGCTATCTTACGGATCGTAAACTTATATACGACACACCAGACGGCCAGATAGTTAGAACGATTACATCGGGGGCAGCCCAGGGATCCGTCCTGGGTCCTGACCTCTGGAATCTAAGCTATGACGAGATATTAGGAATAGATATGCCAGAAGACACACACCTTGTAGGGTACGCGGACGACATAGCGGCGGTCATTTCGGCACGGGACGCGGACGACGCTAGAAGAAAATTGAATCAGGTAATGATAAGGACTCGAGCATGGCTCGAGGACCATGGGCTCCAACTAGCGGTGAACAAAACTGAATTAATCATGATGACGCGAGGGCATATGCCACTAGAAATTAGCATGCAGATAGATGACATGCTCCTGGTGACGAAAAGGGCGATAAAATATCTGGGCGTAAAAATCGATAGTAGGCTCACTTATTGGGCCCAGATAAAACATGCGGCTGCAAAGGCAGCAAAAGTTTCAGGCATGTTGAGCAGGCTAATGGCAAACATTGGCGGGCCCACACAGAGCAAGAGGAGGCTGATTATGGCAACCACAAATTCTATACTGCTATATGGCAGCGAAATTTGGGGAAATGCACTGAGAGCAAAGTCTAAGCGTAAGGCTCTAGAAGAAGTCCAACGCACAGCGGCACTCAGAATCGCCTCAGCCTACCGTACAGTTTCAGGCGCGGCGGTCTTCGTAATAAGTGGAGAGATTCCGGTTGATCTCCTGGCGCGCGAGCGAAAAGAGGCATGGGACTCTAGGGGGGCGGAAATTACTATTAGTGCTGCAGAGCGGAGATCTGAAACCATCCAGCGATGGCAAAACAGATGGAACGCAGAAACGTCCTGTAGATGGACGAAGAGGCTCATTCCTAACATAGAAAATTGGACTCAAAGGAAATTTGGGGAGATTAACTACTTCCTGACCCAGTTCCTTTCAGGTCATGGATACTTCCGGAAGTATCTACATCGTATGGGCAAAACAGGTAATTCCAGTTGCATCTACTGCGATGCAACAAATGACGATGCAGAACACACTTTTTTCAACTGAATCAGATGGAATACTGAGCGAATCGCATTAAGAGAGCAGATTGGCGTTTTCACCCCTGCCAACATAGTTGACAGAATGCTCGAATGCGAAAACACATGGAATGCTGTGAGTAAATACATCGAGTATGTCTTAAGAAGAAAGAAAAGAGACCTCGATGCACGGCAAAATGAGTCCCCATCAACGGAGACTCAGCAAGAATGAGCCAGCAGCATGAAAATGACGGACCCAGACGTGGGTGTTACGAGCAAAGTCCTTCTTAGGAGGATGAAGTTTCTGGGCCTTC
>CAVMIK010000107.1:45000-57500 GCA_963681545.1 Germaria angustata
ATATAATATATAATATATAATATATAATATATAATATATAATATATAATATATAATATATAATATATAATATATAATATATAATATATAATATATGTAGTGATCACCAGTATATTACCTTCCGGACCACGGAAAGGACGAACTCTCACCAGACGCCAAGAAGGAGAGGCACACGCAAGTGGAATGCAACTAAGCTGAACCACGAAAGATTTCTAAGCAATTTTGACGGGGTCTCAGCTGCGCACACCATGAGTGATGCTGACTCCATGGCAATGACATTGAGGCAGCGCATAGCTCAAAGCTGCGAGGCATCCATGCCACGTGTAACGCAGCAGTCTAGAAGACAGGCTGCGTACTGGTGGACGCCAGAAATAGCTGAGCTCAGACGAACCTGCCTTCGTAACAGAAGAAGATACACCAGAGCCAGGCGAAATGGCGAGGCAACCATGGTGGCCGAAGAATTCAGACAAAGCCGAAAAGCATTGAAATGGGCGATTATTAGAAGCAAGAAGTCGAAATGGGAAGAACTTCGGAACGATCTGAACAGCAACCCCTGGGGACTTGGCTATAAGATCGTTACGAGGAAGCTAAACGCTAACCATGCTGATCCGCATATAGGGAACGATATCAACCAAATCGTGGATAACTTGTTTCCCATGCACCCTCCACTGCACGATGAACGCGAAGTCCTTGCTGGTGGGATACACACGCCCTTCACTGAAGAAGAGCTAAAAATCGCAGCTAGAAGCCTTAAGAGGGGTAAAGCCCCCGGGCCTGACGGAATACCAGCGGAGACACTCATACTTTTAGCCGAAAATCGGCCAGACGCTCTGCTCGAAGTGTATAACGCTTGTATTGCCCAAGGCACTTTTCCCAAAGAGTGGAAAAGACAAAAGCTCATACTGATTAGCAAGGGAAGAGGCGACCAAACGCAACCATCAGCTTACCGCCCTCTATGCATGTTGGATAGCACAGGCAAACTATTGGAGAAGCTTCTGCAACGCAGATTAGCAGAATCCATCGAGGCAGCCGGAGGACTATCGGAGAGGCAGCACGGCTTTCGACCCGGAAGATCGACTCTTGGTGCCATTGAGGATGTAGTGAGAAGTTTCGAAAACGCACAGAACGGACGCTCCTACCCGAAACGTATAATCGTCCTAGCTACACTTGATGTACGCAACGCTTTTAATAGCTTACGATGGGCAAATGTTATCAAGGCATTGCGGGAAAGATTCCGCATACCTAGATATCTTATGAGAATTCTCCAGAGCTATCTTACGGATCGTAAACTTATATACGACACACCAGACGGCCAGATAGTTAGAACGATTACATCGGGGGCAGCCCAGGGATCCGTCCTGGGTCCTGACCTCTGGAATCTAAGCTATGACGAGATATTAGGAATAGATATGCCAGAAGATACACACCTTGTAGGGTACGCGGACGACATAGCGGCGGTCATTTCGGCACGGGACGCGGACGACGCTAGAAGAAAATTGAATCAGGTAATGATAAGGACTCGAGCATGGCTCGAGGACCATGGGCTCGAACTAGCGGTGA
The DNA here is from genome assembly GCA_963681545.1 of Germaria angustata. NCBI lineage: Eukaryota > Metazoa > Arthropoda > Insecta > Diptera > Tachinidae > Germaria > Germaria angustata. Next base: position 46,560 of record CAVMIK010000107.1, read on the forward strand.
ACAAAACTGAATTAATCATGATGACGCGAGGGCATATGCCACTAGAAATTAGCATGCAGATAGATGACATGCTCCTGGTGACGAAAAGGGCGATAAAATATCTGGGCGTAAAAATCGATAGTAGGCTCACTTATTTGGCCCAGATAAAACATGCGGCTGCAAAGGCAGCAAAAGTTTCAGGCATGTTGAGCAGGCTAATGGCAAACATTGGCGGGCCCACACAGAGCAAGAGGAGGCTGATTATGGCAACCACAAATTCTATACTGCTATATGGCAGCGAAATTTGGGGAAATGCACTGAGAGCAAAGTCTAAGCGTAAGGCTCTAGAAGAAGTCCAACGCACAGCGGCACTCAGAATCGCCTCAGCCTACCGTACAGTTTCAGGCGCGGCGGTCTTCGTAATAAGTGGAGAGATTCCGGTTGATCTCCTGGCGCGCGAGCGAAAAGAGGCATGGGACTCTAGGGGGGCGGAAATTACTATTAGTGCTGCAGAGCGGAGATCTGAAACCATCCAGCGATGGCAAAACAGATGGAATGCAGAAACGTCCTGTAGATGGACGAAGAGGCTCATTCCTAACATAGAAAAGTGGACTCAAAGGAAATTTGGGGAGATTAACTACTTCCTGACCCAGTTCCTTTCAGGTCATGGATACTTCCGGAAGTATCTACATCGTATGGGCAAAACAGGTAATTCCAGTTGCATCTACTGCGATGCAACAAATGACGATGCAGAACACACTTTTTTCAACTGAATCAGATGGAATACTGAGCGAATCGCATTAAGAGAGCAGATTGGCGTTTTCACCCCTGCCAACATAGTTGACAGAATGCTCGAATGCGAAAACACATGGAATGCTGTGAGTAAATACATCGAGTATGTCTTAAGAAGAAAGAAAAGAGACCTCGATGCACGGCAAAATGAGTCCCCATCAACGGAGACTCAGCAAGAATGAGCCAGCAGCATGAAAATGACGGACCCAGACGTGGGTGTTACGAGCAAAGTCCTTCTTAGGAGGATGAAGTTTCTGGGCCTTCTTGAAGTAATGTAGAAAACAGTTCCGGGAAGGCATCCCACCAGAAACGGAGGAGGGAGTTTTTTAGTGGAAAACACCACTCAACGCAGTCGACGACGGTCACTGTAAGTGCGAAGGCATTTTCAACCCTACCTCGCCCGTCAAAAAAAAAAAATAAAAAATATATATAATATATAATATTTAATATATAATATATAATATATAATATATAATATATAATATATAATATATAATATATAATATATAATATATAATATATAATATATAATATATAATATATAATATATAATATATAATATATAATATATAATATATAATATATAATATATAATATATAATATATAATATATAATATATAATATATAATATATAATATATAATATATAATATATAATATATAATATATAATATATAATATATAATATATAATATATAATATATAATATATAATATATAATATATAATATATAATATATAATATATAATATATAATATATAATATATAATATATAATATATAATATATAATATATAATATATAATATATAATATATAATATATAATATATAATATATAATATATAATATATAATATATAATATATAATATATAATATATAATATATAATATATAATATATAATATATAATATATAATATATAATATATAATATATAATATATAATATATAATATATAATATATAATATATAATATATAATATATAATATATAATATATAATATATAATATATAATATATAATATATAATATATAATATATAATATATAATATATAATATAATATATAATATATAATATATATTATATAATATATAATATATAATATATAATATATAATATATAATATATAATATATAATATATAATATATAATATATAATATATAATATATAATATATAATATATAATATATAATATATAATATATAATATATAATATATAATATATAATATATAATATATAATATATAATATATAATATATAATATATAATATATAATATATAATATATAATATATAATATATAATATATAATATATAATATATAATATATAATATATAATATATAATATATAATATATAATATATAATATATAATATATAATATATAATATATAATATATAATATATAATATATAATATATAATATATAATATATAATATATAATATATAATATATAATATATAATATATAATATATAATATATAATATATAATATATAATATATAATATATAATATATAATATATAATATATAATATATAATATATAATATATAATATATAATATATAATATATAATATATAATATATAATATATAATATATAATATATAATATATAATATATAATATATAATATATAATATATAATATATAATATATAATATATAATATATAATATATAATATATAATATATAATATATAATATATAATATATAATATATAATATATAATATATAATATATAATATATAATATATAATATATAATATATAATATATAATATATAATATATAATATATAATATATAATATATAATATATAATATATAATATATAATATATAATATATAATATATAATATATAATATATAATATATAATATATAATATATAATATATAATATATAATATATAATATATAATATATAATATATAATATATAATATATAATATATAATATATAATATATAATATATAATATATAATATATAATATATAATATATAATATATAATATATAATATATAATATATAATATATAATATATAATATATAATATATAATATATAATATATAATATATAATATATAATATATATATATTTTTTTTCCAGGAGGTAAAAATGCATTACTGCATTCACAGTGGGTTGTTCCCATCTGTGATATGTCGGGCTCCCCTTATAGGTATACCGACTAAAAAACCTCCTTTCTCCGGGAAATAATCCCCATTCCGGGACCGCGTTAGCATTGCTTCGAAGTGGTTTCCCAATGGCTGGCTATCAGCCACCCTGCTTAATGTAGCCTACTTTCAAGCTGTCGTCTTCATAGACGAATTATTCAGTCATCCTGCAGCGTCTAAGAAAGGTTTCTTCGACCTTAATATTGTTTCGCAGTACTTCGCAACTGCTCGCCATTTGGTCGTATCAGATATCATATTGTCCACAATGTTCTCCACCATGAGTGGTCCTGTAACGGCTTCCAACTCTTCACGGTGTACTGTCCATCGGGAACACTTGAAAAAAGTGTGCTCGGCATCATCCACAACATCTTCGTTTTCGTACAAGCAAAACGGATTGTCGCATTTCTTCATTTTGTGGAGATATTTTCGGAAGTATCCATGACCTGACAACATCTGAGTCAGGTAGTAGTTTACATCTCCGAAACGTCTATTCACCCACTTCTCTATATTTGGAATAAGTCTTGCGGTCCACCTGCCTTTCGTGCTAGTGTCCCACCTGTCCTGCCAACTCTGCATGATCTCCTGCTGTATGTTATTATCGTTTTCGGGTTCTATGCTGTTAATATGTCTCATCGTCCATAACTTTCTTCGTCCCAATATTTGCAGATCAATTGGTATCATTCCTGATATCACTAGAACCGCGCATGCTGACACCGTACGATATGCAGATATCACTCGTAGCGCTGCTGTTCTTTGTACGACCAATAGTTTACTCGCCCTTTTTCTCGCTTTCATTTGGTCGCCCCAAATCTCGCTTCCGTAAAAAAGGATACTATTGCTAGCCTCCATTAGAAGCTTTCGCTTGCTTTGTACTGGTCCACCTACGTTTGCCATTAGTCGGCTAAGCTGTCCTGTTATCCTGGATGCCTTGTTCACAGCATAATTAATCTGATCCGAGTATGTCAGTTTGCAATCAAGTCTTATTCCTAAATAGTTTACAGATTTCTTTGTGCGTACTATCAGGTCTTCAATATTAACATCTATCTCCACTGGTATATGACGCCTGGTGAGAATGAGGAGTTCAGTCTTGTGCGCTGCTAGCTGAAGGCCGTGCTCATCTAACCAAGCCTTGGTTCTTATCATAACTTGTCTCAACTTCCGTTTGGCTTCCTCTATATTTCTGGCCTTAATAACTGCTGCTATGTCGTCCGCATATCCTACTAGGTAAGTGTCCTGTGGCATTTCTATACTAAATATTCCATCGTAGCTTATATTCCACAAGTCTGGTCCCAATATGGACCCCTGTGCAGCGCCTGATGTTATTTGTATCTTTTTCTGACCCTCCGTTGTGCTGTATATAAGCTCCCTATCCTTAAGATAGTTTCTTATAACCCTCGTCAAGTATTCTGGTGCGTGAAACCTTTCTTCTAGGGCTTGCAGTACATCCGGCCATCGAAGGCTATTGAAGGCATTTTTAACGTCTAGTGTAGCCAGGAACACAAGTGGCCTGGTGCTGTTAGGGCCTGTCTGTGTAGATTTTGCAACGCTTATCACATCATTCACAGCTCCTATAGTGGATCTTTTTGGCCTGAAACCATGTTGCCTCTCCGAAAGTCCTCCACTAGCAATTACAGCTTCATTTAGGCGCGGCTTCAACAACCTTTCGTAAAGCTTTCCTGCAGTGTCTAGCATGCAAAGTGGTCTATATGCAGATGGAGAGTTTGGTTCCCCTTTGCCCTTGCTAATAAGTACAAGACGCTGAATCTTCCATATCTTAGGGAACACCCCTTCTTTCAAGCAGTGGTTATACATGCTTAGCATCATTTCTGGACGTTTCAGGACTATTTCCTTAATTACTTCTGCTGGGATACCGTCAGAGCCTGGAGCCTTATTGGTCTTCAATCTACGTGCTGCGTCACTCAGTTCTTGTTGCGTGAACTGTGGGGTATACATTACTTCTCCTACGCTTGGTATTTCCGCCGGAATTTCGCGTTGTGGAAAGAGTGTGGATACAATGTTATGCATAGCTTCTGCATTCATTTTACCCATCGGAGCTTTCGCTGCGAGCTTCCCCATAACTAATTTGTAGCCTGTTCCCCAAGGATTATTGTTTATGTCCTCCCGTAGCTCCTCCCAGAGCTGTCTTTTGCTATCAAAGATGGCTTTCTGTAGCCTCTTCTTCGCCTCCTTATATTCTATTCGTTCAGATTCTGCATCGTAAAGTCATCTGGCTCTGGTATATATCCGTCTTCGTCGAACGCAGTCTTGTCTTGCCTCTGCAATGGTTTCATTCCACCAGTATACTGGTTTCTTCCTGTGTCTGGTCGTTCTTATTCTAGGCATAGCCTTGTCACATGCTTCTTTTATTATCCGCATTACCTTCTCTACATTTGCTGAGGCATCTATTGTCTGCTCTATCTCATTTGATCTCCTGTCGATTTCCGCTATTAACGCGGACTTATTCAACTTTTTGCTATTCCATTTTCGGGTGCTAAAGCTTTGTTGATTTGCTTCCTCTCTATTATTTCTGTCCTCTTCATATGAATATGAAATGTACTGATGATCGCTTGCTGTATATGTTTCCAGCACTCTCCAGTTCCTTATCCTGCGCGCAAAACTATCTGTGACCAATGTTATGTCTGGAATTGTACCCTCGCAGCCAGGCCGTCTGAAAGTAGGTACATTTCCAACATTTGCAACAGTTAGTCCTACTCTGGCAGCCATTTGGGAGATCCTCTTGCCCCTAGAGTTTTCTGTTTGCATGCCCCATTCCGGCGATCGCGCGTTAAAGTCACCAGCTACTATGATAGGGCCTTGGAAAAGGCGTATCTTGTCCTCTATTTCATCCAGTTTCTTTTGGAAGTCTTCCATACAGTCACTGGGTGTCAGGTAACAGCTGACAAGTGTTAAGTTATCAAACTGCATCCACGTAAAGCCAATTCCCTTTCCCGTAGTCTTTGGAGCCAGGTGGCTGGACCTCGGGATCCATATAGCCGCAGTGGCAGTTTCGTCCTCACACCAATATCCACTAGTCCTACCGGCATATTGTTCGCTTATAATGGCTATATCTACTTCCTGTTCAACGCATATTTGTGGCAGCAGTGCATCTGCCACTCTTCCTCTATGCATGTTCAATTGTAATATTTTCATTTTACTGTGCTTTCCCGCTCAAATAGCATACCTTTGACCCAGCTATATGGCTAATGGATTTCTTTCCTTCTTCCAAGCAAAGACAACATTTCGGTGGGTTGTTGCACTGTTTCAAGATGTGACCCCTTTCACCACATCGAATACACAAACCCATACCTTTTCTGTCCGGACCTTTGCACTCCCATTTCGTATGTCCAAATGCAAAGCATCTGAAACACCTCTTTTTTTCCTCACAGTGTCTGATTCTGCAGCTCACCCATCCGATTTTAATGCGCTCCAGTTTTAACAGTTTAATTGCGTCCTTTACTGGTAGCGATACGAACGCTCTTTTTTGATCACGTGTATTTGGGTTTGTTAGTTGAACCGTGATGTCCACCTCTGCTAATTCCGCTATTTTACTTATAGCAGTGCAAACTTCTTCTTTTGTTGTATAACCTTCAATATCCCTGATCTCCACTGTTGCTTTGGTTCTCATATCCTTGACCTCTGCGACTTCTCGCAAGGTGTCTTTGACTGCCTCGCAAAATTGTTGTTTTTTGCCCCCTTTTTCTAATTCTAAGAGAATAGCACCCGTTTCTGTCTTTCGGATTGACCGAACAGATACTTCTGTCTGTTCTGGTTTCACCCTCTCTTTAAGACTTTTAAGGACTTCAGCGTAACTGTGTCCATCCGTGGGTCTGACCATGACGGCGTCTCTTCGGTCCTTATAAGTTTTCTGGCGCTTCTTCTTTTTGCCTTTTTGGCCCTCCTTCTTAGATGATTGTGAGCCTTCCGACTCCTTTCCGGGCGTTTGGATCATGACTTCTGATCTTTTTTCAGCCTTTTTTTTGGTCTCCTTTTGTATTTTTGTTGGCCTTAATCTCTCTGCTGGGCTTGTTGCCATTCGCTTTTTAGAGACTGCGGGTGTGCATTTATCTTTTAAAGTGCTTGAAATATTAATAATATCTCTGCTCGTAATTTTTTCTGCCTCAGCCTTCTTCCAGTTCCGTCTGTAGTCAGCCATTACGTCAACAAGCTCTTCCAGCTCCGATACTCCATTCTGGACATCCATGCTCATGTTTCTCTGTCTGGCCATAGCTAATCTAATCTTTCGAAGTGCGCTTCTAAATTTTTCTACTGTTTCTTCTTCCGATGTCCTCATTTTTAATATATATTCCTGTCGAGGCGATCTATGTACCGGATTGTCTCTTTGAGAAACCGGGTCCGCTTGATGAGTCCTTTCAAACGCCGTTACAGGTGTCTGGCTAAATTCTTTTACATTCTTTGCTGCGGTTTCCTCGTTAGAGTGGAATAGCTGGGGAGATCGTACAACTTCGTTTTGTGTAGCGTTTATGCGCGAACTTCTCACCTCCATACGAGTTTCTTTCGTTTTTGATCCCAGTACTTGATGTTCTGATTTTGGTGGGGATCTCACCACCCTTCCGCTGGGGCGAAAAGGATTTATATCGTCGTTGATATTTTTCGGTGTATTCATTTTTATCTTTTGGGTCCCCGCTTGAAGTCGTTATCTTTGTTCGAAGGTGCAGTTGTCCGTTTCATTGACCCCGAGGGTGCCTTTGCAAGCAGTGAGGTCCTCGCGAGGGTTGACGCAAATCCTTATGAGATATTGCGTGCAGAGCCAGGTCAGGCACTAATTAGGAGTCATCTCAACTAAACCTGCACAGCCATACTTGGCTACAAACATTGAGCGTTCTACAAGCCCTGCCAGGGTTTTAACGGGACGGTGGTAGCTCCCGCATTAGCCCGTAAGCCATTTCAGCACGATATCACTCCTGCTTACTGAGGTCACAGAATACGATAGCTCCCAGCCCATATACGTCTAGGTCCTAATCAATATATCCATCGTTATTCAATAACATTGCCGTTCCATCGTCGTGCTAGATTTTGATCACCCCCGGGTATTTTATTTCCCCGGTACCCTTCATGCCTTTCAAAAGCAGAAAGGCATGACGAGCGTCCCCAATTCGCCAAATGGGAGGGTCCCGATGGAGGATCTAGCAAACCCCGCACGGGAATATATAATATATAATATATAATATATAATATATAATATATAATATATAATATATAATATATAATATATAATATATAATATATAATATATAATATATAATATATAATATATAATATATAATATATAATATATAATATATAATATATAATATATAATATATAATATATAATATATAATATATAATATATAATATATAATATATAATATATAATATATAATATATAATATATAATATATAATATATAATATATAATATATAATATATAATATATAATATATAATATATAATATATAATATATAATATATAATATATAATATATAATATATAATATATAATATATAATATATAATATATAATATATAATACATAATATATAATATATAATATATAATATATAATATATAATATATAATATATAATATATAATATATAATATATAATATATAATATATAATATATAATATATAATATATAATATATAATATATAATATATAATATATAATATATAATATATAATATATAATATATAATATATAATATATAATATATAATATATAATATATAATATATAATATATAATATATAATATATAATATATAATATATAATATATAATATATAATATATAATATATAATATATAATATATAATATATAATATATAATATATAATATATAATATATAATATATAATATATAATATATAATATATAATATATAATATATAATATATAATATATAATATATAATATATAATATATAATATATAATATATAATATATAATATATAATATATAATATATAATATATAATATATAATATATAATATATAATATATAATATATAATATATAATATATAATATATAATATATAATATATAATATATAATATATAATATATAATATATAATATATAATATATAATATATAATATATAATATATAATATATAATATATAATATATAATATATAATATATAATATATAATATATAATATATAATATATAATATATAATATATAATATATAATATATAATATATAATATATAATATATAATATATAATATATAATATATAATATATAATATATAATATATAATATATAATATATAATATATAATATATAATATATAATATATAATATATAATATATAATATATAATATATAATATATAATATATAATATATAATATATAATATATAATATATAATATATAATATATAATATATAATATATAATATATAATATATAATATATAATATATAATATATAATATATAATATATAATATATAATATATAATATATAATATATAATATATAATATATAATATATAATATATAATATATAATATATAATATATAATATATAATATATAATATATAATATATAATATATAATATATAATATATAATATATAATATATAATATATAATATATAATATATAATATATAATATATAATATATAATATATAATATATAATATATAATATATAATATATAATATATAATATATAATATATAATATATAATATATAATATATAATATATAATATATAATATATAATATATAATATATAATATATAATATATAATATATAATATATAATATATAATATATAATATATAATATATAATATATAATATATAATATATAATATATAATATATAATATATAATATATAATATATAATATATAATATATAATATATAATATATAATATATAATATATAATATATAATATATAATATATAATATATAATATATAATATATAATATATAATATATAATATATAATATATAATATATAATATATAATATATAATATATAATATATAATATATAATATATAATATATAATATATAATATATAATATATAATATATAATATATAATATATAATATATAATATATAATATATAATATATAATATATAATATATAATATATAATATATAATATATAATATATAATATATAATATATAATATATAATATATAATATATAATATATAATATATAATATATAATATATAATATATAATATATAATATATAATATATAATATATAATATATAATATATAATATATAATATATAATATATAATATATAATATATAATATATAATATATAATATATAATATATAATATATAATATATAATATATAATATATAATATATAATATATAATATATAATATATAATATATAATATATAATATATAATATATAATATATAATATATAATATATAATATATAATATATAATATATAATATATAATATATAATATATAATATATAATATATAATATATAATATATAATATATAATATATAATATATAATATATAATATATAATATATAATATATAATATATAATATATAATATATAATATATAATATATAATATATAATATATAATATATAATATATAATATATAATATATAATATATAATATATAATATATAATATATAATATATAATATATAATATATAATATATAATATATAATATATAATATATAATATATAATATATAATATATAATATATAATATATAATATATAATATATAATATATAATATATAATATATAATATATAATATATAATATATAATATATAATATATAATATATAATATATAATATATAATATATAATATATAATATATAATATATAATATATAATATATAATATATAATATATAATATATAATATATAATATATAATATATAATATATAATATATAATATATAATATATAATATATAATATATAATATATAATATATAATATATAATATATAATATATAATATATAATATATAA
>CAVMIK010000107.1:62500-64848 GCA_963681545.1 Germaria angustata
TCTAATTCCCTTGGCAGAAAGCGAATACAAACGAAAGTTATATGAGGAACTAAAGGACTTAACTAAAAATTAGTAATCCAAAGAAGAATCGTAAAAATAAGAATTCATAAAAAAATAATATTGTAAAAATTGACCAAATGGGATTGTGGAGTAAAATCGGAAATGCAATTCTGATTGCAATCGCAGGGTATGAAGTAGGTAGTAATACTAATAATACACAAAAATCTACAGATATTAAAACTAATGACGAAGAACTATGGCAAATAACAACAATTGTAATTGTCCTTGTTATAATAATTATATGCATCTTAAAACTAAACGCATATTATAAAAGCTATGTTAATAAGAAAATAAACAATAATGTTGTGTAAGGAAAAAATTATTTAAGTAATGTAAATAAAAATAGATATTAGATCAAATTATAAAAAAAAAAAAAAATATTAAAATGATTTGTAAATGGGCCAATTGATAGAAAGTTTGAATAAAATTATCACCAATTTGAGAAAATCAGGTAGCAGAGGATACACTAAGAGAACATTAATTTTAAAATTAGAAGAAGTAGAACTAATTAAAAAACAATTTATAGAGTTTAGCACTGGTAGAGAAATACAAAAAGATTCCATTGAGAAATTTTACAAATACTATGAAAAAGCAAAGACATTGTTAGAACAAGGATTAGAAAAATTGGACACAGATTCAACTCATAACATGTCAGTTGCAGAAAAAGAAATTGAAAACTCAGAAAAAGAAATTGAAAAATTGGAAACAGATTCAACTCATAGCGTGTTAGATACAGAAATAGAAACTGAAAACTCTAACTTAACTACTAAAAATTCAAGTTCAAGTTCAAACTCCACAGTGAAAATGGCATCATTCAATTTAGAGCTATCACTAAAAAGTATACCAGAATTTTCTGGAAATTTTAAGGATTTAACATCATTTTTGAAAATAGTTGAAATAATTTACAATTCTTTAACACCTGACGCGAAAATTCTGCTCATAGATTTTGTCATTAATGTGAAATTAACACCAAGTGTTAGAACTGCTATAGGTACTAGCGAAATTAATGATTTCAATGGTCTTAAAAGTTCACTTCAATCAAGATATAAGTCCACAAAAACAATAGCGCAAATCCAACTAACTTTGAGTAAATTCATGCAAAAGAACATGAAAATACAAAAATATAATGAAAAGCTTTTAGAAATGATTGCAGAACTGAATGAACTGCAAATAAATGAGATACCACAATGCAATACTACACAGAAAAACACGATTATTTCTCTTAATAACACTTATGCATTGAATATATTTAAAAATGGTCTTAATGCAGACATTAAGCCAACAATTTTTGCCTCTAAACCAAAAGACTTGAATGAAGCGGTACAACTAGCAATAGAACTAGAAAAAGACTTTGCCAGTAACGAAAATCAAGTATTATATTTTTCTAATAGACACAATTCAAATAAGCAGAATAATAATAACAATAGGAATAATAATAATAATAACAGGAATAATAATTACCACAATAATAATCGTTCCAACAATTCGAATCACAATAATAGAAATTCGAATCATAACAACAACAATTATAATAACAATAATAATTATAATAATAATAGAAATAACGTACATGTTGTTCAGGAAAACTCCGAAGGCCCGGAGATGGACAATCAAACCTTAATCATTCATCCTCCGGAGCAAAATTAAATAAAATTTATTCCATTTCTAAAAACACTACTAATTATATACAATTAGATATAGGAACAAAAACTAGTTTAACATTTTTAATAGATACAGGGGCTGATATTTCATTATGTAAATTAGGTAAATTATGTGAAGACCTATTTGTTGATAAAGAACAATCATGTTCATTTTCTGGTATAACAGATGAAAAAATTAAATCTATTGGAATCACAGAATTAAGTTTTAATTTATATGATAAAGAATCAGAACACAATTTCCACATAGTCGATGATAACTTTCCAATACCAACGGACGGAATCTTAGGGAGAGATTTTTTCACAACATTTTTATGCAAAATAGATTATGAAACATTCACGATTTCATTAACTTTACAAGAAACAGAAATTACAATTCCCATGAAATCTAGAATAAATAGAGATTACTACATTAAAATAGAAAAACGATCTGAATTAATACACCCGATACAGTTAAATTTAACAGAGGATAGCATTATTTTAAGCAAAGAATTGGAATCAGGAATTTTTGTAGGAAATACAATAGTACCAGGAAAAGGCATTAGTCATGTTAAATTTCTAAATACAACAGATGAAGATGTAATATTAAAAAATATTAATTTTGAAATAGAACCATTACATAAATACGTT
>OY813004.1:0-16766 GCA_963681545.1 Germaria angustata
ATTCAAATAGCTTATAATTAGAGTGTAACATTGAAGCTGTTAAGGAGATTAATTAATCTTTGAATATAATGAATTTTTTTTAGTAATTTATAAAAATATAATTTTAATTTTACAATGAAAATGTAATGTTTTTATTAAACTATATAAATTAATAAAGAAGTATAAATGGAATTTAACCATTAAAAGAAAAAAGTTAGCAGCTTTTTCTTGAACATCATACTTCTTTAATTGGAGTATTTTACTCAATTTTATCATTAACAGTAATATGCCTCTTTTTGGCTTCAATTAAAGAATAAGGGTAATTTACCTAAGATTAGGTCGAAACTAATTGCAATTTATCGCTTCATATTCAAGGTAGATTGACTAATCAATACTTTTTGAATGCAAATCAAATGTTATAATTAACTACAACCCTAATTTGATCAATTTAGTATACCTTGATTTCATTCATGATAAAGACCAATTAATAAAATTATAATAAAAATAATAGTTGTTATTGTTCATATAAATATATTAGAAAATTTTAAAATCAGAATAATAGGAAGAATTAAAGCAATTTCTACATCAAAAATTAAAAAAATAATTGTAATTAAAAAGAATCGTAAGGAAAATGGAAGACGAGAGGATGATTTTGGGTCAAATCCACATTCAAATGGAGAGGCTTTTTCTCGATCTACTATAGTTTTTTTAGAAATAATTGAAGCTAAAATTATTACTAATATTGAAATTAATAAAATAATAAAACTAATTGTTAAAATTGATAAAATTATCTATACTATTTGTAATAGACCATATGATTGGAAGTCAAATATACTTGTTATACTATATAGATAATTAATTAACCTCCTCATCAATAAATTGATACATAAAGGAATAGTCAAACAATATCAACGAAATGTCAATATCAAGCAGCTGCTTCGAATCCAAAATGATGATTTTTTGAAAAATGATTATTTAAATGTCGAATTAGGCAAATTAATAAAAAAGTAGTTCCAATTAATACATGAATTCCGTGGAATCCTGTTGCTATAAAGAAGGTTGAGCCATAAACTGAATCTGCAATTGTAAAAGGAGCTTCTATATATTCATAGGCTTGAAGAATAGTAAAATAAATACCTAATAATACTGTAAAGAATAACCCTTGAGTAACTTGAGAATGATTTCTTTCTATTAAACTATGATGTGCTCAAGTAACAGTAATACCAGAAGTTAATAAAATTACTGTATTTAATAATGGAATTTGGAATGGATTAAAAGGTATAATACCTAGAGGAGGTCAAATAGCTCCTAATTCAACAGATGGAGAAAGTCTTCTATGAAAGAAAGCTCAGAAAAAAGAAATAAAAAATAAAATTTCTGATAGAATAAATAAAATTATCCCTCATCGTAATCCTGTAGTTACTTCTTCAGTATGTAGTCCTTGAAAAGTTCCTTCTCGAGATACATCTCGTCATCATTGATATACTGTTAAAATAGTAATAATATTTCCTAATAAAAATAATGATGAATTATATTGATGAAATCATTTAACTATTCCAGCAACTGTAGTTATAGCTCCAATTGAGGCTGTTAAGGGTCATGGTCTATAATCTACTAAATGAAATGGGTGATTTGAATGAGTTGACATTAATTAACTTCTCTAGAGTATAAAGTTCTAAGAACAGCAAATACATAAGATTGAATTATTGCTACAGCTGATTCTAAAATTAATAAAGCAATTTGTGTAATAATTAGTACTCTTAATATAAATGAGGGTATGGAAGGACCAGTATTTCCTAAAAGAGTAAGTAATAGATGTCCTGCAATTATATTTGCTGTTAATCGAACTGCTAAAGTTCCTGGTCGAATCATATTTCTGATTGTTTCAATACATACTATAAAAGGTATTAAAATTGCAGGGGTTCCTTGTGGTACTAAATGAGCAAATATATGTTGAGTATTATTAATTCATCCAAATAATATAAAACATAATCATAATGGGAGGGCTAATGTAAGAGTTAAAGTTAAATGACTTGTTCTTGTAAAAATATAAGGAAATAATCCTATAAAATTATTAAATAAAATTATAGAAAATAATGAAATAAAAATAAAAGTAGAACCATTAAATCTTATTGGACCCAATAAAGTTTTAAATTCTTTATGTAAAGTAAATAAGATATTATTTCAGAAAATATGATATCGGGAAGGTATCAATCAATATAATGAAGGAATTATTAAAATTCCTAAAAATGTTCTTAATCAATTTAATGATAAATTAAAAATTCTTGAGGAAGGGTCAAATACAGAAAATAAATTTGTTATCATTTTCAGTTTAATGAAATTGTTAATTGTGTTTTATTAATTAAATTAGATTTAGGTATGTATGGAAAAAATGAAAAGTAATTTATTATATTAAAAATTATAAATGTAATTGAAAAAATAATAAATAATCTTAATCAATTGATTGGTGCTATTTGTGGAATTAAAAAATATCAAATTATTGATAATTTTAGTTTGACAAACTAATGTTATTTATTAACTAATTTTTTCATTAGAAGTAAGTGCTAATTTACTATGAAGTGGTTTAAGAGACCAGTACTTGCTTTCAGTCATCTAATGAAGAATTTATATTATTAGAGATTCATTTAATAAAATAATTTACAGGAATTCTTTCAATTACAATTGGCATGAAGCTATGATTAGCTCCACAGATTTCTGAACATTGGCCATAGAATAATCCGGGACGATTAATAAGAAAATTAATTTGGTTAAGTCGTCCTGGAGTTCCATCAACTTTTACACCTAAAGATGGAATAGTTCAAGCATGAATTACGTCAGCTGCTGTTACTAAAATTCGAATTTGTGAATTTATAGGGATAACCGTTCGGTTATCTACATCTAATAATCGAAATATATTTGTTGATAATTCATTTGTTGGAACTATGTAAGAATCAAATTCAATATTTTTAAAGTCTGAATATTCATAACTTCAGTATCATTGATGACCAATTGTTTTTAAGGTAATAGAAGGTTCATTAATTTCATCAAGTAAGTATAAAAGTCGTAAAGAAGGAAAAGCAATAAATAATAAAATAATTGCTGGTAAAATTGTTCAAATAATTTCGATTGTTTGTCCATGTAATAGATATCGATTTACATATTTATTAAAAAATAATATAAATATTAGGTATCCAACTAAAATAGTAATTATAATTAAAATTAAAAGTGCGTGATCATGAAAAAATATTAGTTGTTCTATTAACGGAGAGGAACTATCTTGTAATCCTAAATTTGCTAATGTTGACATTATTTTCTAATAAAAGTAAAATACTTTATATATGAAGCTTAAATCCATTGCACTAATCTGCCATATTAGAAATTAGTTAATAAAGGTAATTCAGAATAACTATGTTCGGCTGGTGGAGTATTTTGAAATCATTCAATAGATGAATTTAATTGAATAGGAAATAAAACTTGACGTTGAGTTATTATTCTTTCTCAAATAATGTAAAAAAATAATAGGATTCCTAATAATGAAATTGTAGAACCAATTGTGGAAATTACATTTCATGTTGTATAAGCATCTGGATAATCTGAATATCGTCGTGGTATTCCTGATAACCCAAGAAAATGTTGTGGAAAAAAGGTTAAATTTACTCCAATAAATATAATATAAAATTGTCCTTTTAAAAGATTATTATTTATTGTTAGACCTGTAAATAAAGAATATCAATGAATAAATCCTGCTATAATGGCAAATACAGCTCCTATTGATAATACATAATGAAAGTGAGCTACTACATAATAAGTATCGTGAAGAATAATATCAATTGATGAGTTTGCTAAAATAACTCCTGTTAATCCTCCAACTGTAAATAAAAATACAAATCCTAAAGCTCATAAAGTAGCTGGAGAATAATTTAGTTGAGTTCCATATAAAGTTGCTAATCAACTAAAAATTTTAATACCAGTTGGAACGGCAATGATTATAGTTGCTGATGTAAAATAAGCTCGTGTGTCAACATCCATACCAACTGTAAATATATGATGGGCTCAAACAATAAATCCTAATAAACCAATAGCAAGTATAGCATAAATTATCCCTAATGAACCAAATGTTTCTTTTTTCCCTGATTCTTGACTAATAATATGAGAAATTATTCCAAATCCAGGTAGAATTAAAATGTATACTTCAGGATGACCAAAAAATCAAAATAAGTGTTGATATAAAATTGGATCTCCTCCTCCTGCAGGATCGAAGAAGGAAGTATTTAAATTACGATCAGTTAATAGTATAGTGATTGCTCCTGCTAGTACTGGTAAGGATAATAAAAGTAATAAAGCTGTAATTACTACTGATCATACAAATAAAGGTATTCGATCAAAGGTAATTCCTGTTGCTCGTATATTAATTACTGTTGTAATAAAATTTACAGCACCTAAAATAGAAGAAATTCCAGCTAAGTGAAGAGAAAAAATTGCTAAATCAACAGATGCTCCTCCATGAGCAATATTAGAAGATAAAGGAGGGTAAACAGTTCAACCTGTTCCAGCTCCGTTTTCTACTATACTACTTACCAATAAAAGTGTTAATGCAGGAGGAAGAAGTCAAAAACTTATATTGTTTATTCGAGGGAAAGCTATATCTGGAGCACCTAGTATTAATGGAACTAATCAGTTTCCAAATCCACCAATTATAATTGGTATAACTATAAAAAAAATTATGATAAAAGCATGAGCTGTAACAATTACGTTATAAATTTGGTCATCTCCAATTAAGGCTCCTGGATGTCCTAATTCAGCTCGAACTAAAATTCTTAAAGATGTTCCTACTATTCCGGATCAAGCACCAAAAATAAAATATAAAGTTCCAATATCTTTATGATTAGTAGAAAATAGCCATTGTTGCGATTAAATGGCTGAAATTTAGGCAATAGACTGTAAATCTATTTATGAGAATTATTCTCTTTAATCAAAGCTTTATAGTCAATAATGATATTAGACTGCAATTCTAAAGGAGTAATAATTTACTAAGGCTTAAAAGATCTTTCTTATATTTACAGCTTTGAAGGCTATTAGTTTATTTAACTTAAAGCCTTATAGTATATATAAAGAAGAAATTAAGAATAATCCAAATGAAGAGATTATTGAAAAAAGTATAAAAATTTTTAAATTTATGAAATTATAAAAAGAATTTGTAATTCAGTAATTTTCACAATAATTTAATATAAAGGATCTAAAAGATAAACGTAAATAAAAATATAATGTAATTAATGCTATAAATACTATAAATGTTAGAATAAAAAATTGATTATTTATAATTAAAGATTGGATTACAATTCATTTTGGTAAAAATCCTAGAAATGGGGGTAATCCTCCTAATGATAATAAATTAAAAAATAGAAAAAATTTTAAATTTTTTGAATAAAAAAATAATGAAAATAATTGATTAATATGAGAAGATTTAAATATATTAAATATAAAAATTATTCTAAAAGTTAAAAATGAATAAAAAATAAAATAAGTTATTCATAATAAATTATCATTATATATTGCTATTAATATTCATCTTAAATGATTAATAGATGAATATGCTATTAATTTACGTAAAGAAGTTTGATTTAATCCACCTAAAGCTCCAATTATTCTGGAAAGAATAATTGAAATAATTATTAAAGGTTTAATAATAATATATGAAATTAATATAAGAGGGGCAATTTTTTGTCATGTTATTAAAATTAATGCATTTGATCAACTGAGTCCTTCTATTACATTAGGGAATCATAAGTGAAAGGGTGCAGAACCTCTTTTTAATAATAAAGAAGATATAATTATTATTTCTATTAGAGATAAATTATTATTATTATAATAATTTATTAAAAATAAAATTACTGCGAATAATAAAATTGAAGATGCTAATGCTTGAACTAAAAAGTACTTTAATGAAGATTCTGTTGATATTAATTTATTATCTCTTATTAGGGGGATAAAAGCCAATAAATTAATTTCTAGACCCATTCAAGCTCTTATTCATGAATTAGCAGAAATAGAAATTAAAGTTCCTATTATTAAAATATTTAAAAATATAATTTTTGATGAATTATTAAAAATTAAAAAGAAAAGGATTAGAACCTTTATAAATGGGGTATGAACCCAGTAGCTTGATTAGCTTATCTTTTTATATTTTAGTGTATGATGCACAAAAGTTTTTGATACTTTTAGAAATAGTTTAATTCTATTAAATATAATGAATGTAATTTATGTTACATGATTTACCCTATCAAGGTAATCCTTTTTCAGGCAATTCATTTCATTTCAAAATTTTCAAAAAATTTTTTTTTTTTTTTTTTTTTTTTTTTTTTTTTTTTATTATTATTATTTATTCTTTAATTTAAAAAAATTTTTTTTTTTAAAAAAAAAGTTTTTTTTTTTAAAATAATTATAAATAGTACAATTTTTTTAAAAAAAAATTTTTTTTTTTTAAAAAAAAAATTTTTTAATTGGTATTTATTCTAATTTTTGAATGAGAATCATACTAATAAGGTTTTATGAATATTATTAGTATGATTTTTATTTATATATTAAAGTGTAAAATTAATTATTAGAAAAAATTAGTTAAATTAATTATTTATATTAATTAATTTATATTTAAATAATTAAATTTGGCATATATATATATATATATACATTTATATATACATATACATTATTTATATAAATATTAAATTATGTCATTAATGTTATAAATTTAATAATTATTAAATAATTTATATACAACAATAAAGTTATATATCATACATTTTTAATAATTTTTAATATATATTCATTTTATAACAATAGATCGATCTTAGTATATAATAATTTAATATATATCCAAGATTAATTGAATTTTAAATTTTTTTTTCTCTGGATTAATAGATATCTATTAATTAATTAAACATTTATATATTAATAGATATCTATTAATCCCTATTGGTATATAGAACAAGTTTCTGAGTTTGCATCGCTCAATATAAAAAAAGGGTCCCCTTAGAATAGTTAGGAAAATCTATTATATTTTTAAAAAAAAAAAAAAAAAAAATTTGAAAATTTTTATACTAATTTAAATTATTTATATAATATATAAATTATACATTATTATTGTAAGAATTGTTTTATTCCATAAAAAAAAATTTTTTTTTTTAAATTGTTAAATATTGTAATTTTGTTAATAATGAATTTTAGTATTTTTATAAATTCAATGAAAATTTTAGTTATTATTAATTATAAAAATTTTTAATTTTAATTACTAATTTTAATTATTTATTTTATAATAAATTTAAAAATTAATATAAAAATTAAAATTATTTAATGTATAGATATATTATTATATAATTGTGATTATTCATTATTTTATACATTGAATTTATATTATTATAATTAAAATTAATAATATATCATAGGGGATAATTTATGGGAGAAATTACTAATTTTAATTATTTATTTTATAATAAATTTAAAAATTAATATAAAAATTAAAATTATTTAATGTATAGATATATTATTATATAATTATGATTATTCATTATTTTATACATTGAATTTATATTATTATAATTAAAATTAATAATATATCATAGGGGATAATTTATGGGAGAAATTACTAATTTTAATTATTTATTTTATAATAAATTTAAAAATTAATATAAAAATTAAAATTATTTAATGTATAGATATATTATTATATAATTATGATTATTCATTATTTTATACATTGAATTTATATTATTATAATTAAAATTAATAATATATCATAGGGGATAATTTATGGGAGAAATTACTAATTTTAATTATTTATTTTATAATAAATTTAAAAATTAATATAAAAATTAAAATTATTTAATGTATAGATATATTATTATATAATTATGATTATTCATTATTTTATACATTGAATTTATATTATTATAATTAAAATTAATAATATATCATAGGGGATAATTTATGGGAGGAGTTACTAATTTTAATTATTTATAATATAAAATAAATTATTTATAATATAAAATAAATTATTTATAATATAAAAATAAATTATAAATATATATATATATATATATTTATAAAAATAAAATTTTTAATTTAATATAATTTTAAAAGTTTAATTATTTAATTTTAGATATATATATATATATATATATATATATTTAATAAATATAAATAATTTAAAATTTTATTATTAAATTAGTACTATTTTTATTTATTATTTATTTAATAAATTATATAATTTATTATTATAAATTAATATTATATAAATATAAAGTTTTATTTTAGCTTATAAGTTTATTATTAGTTTAATTTATATGTAAATTTTTGTATGAATTTTTGTTTATTTTAAAAATATACAATATATCTTAAATCGCAATAATTAATATTATTAATTAAAGAAATTTAGAAATAGTAATATTAAAGAGTATTGGTAAAATTTGTGCCAGCAACCGCGGTTATACAAATAATACAAATAAATTTTTTTTAGTTGAAGTTAAATTATTTAATATAAAATTAAATTAGATTTATTAGGTGAAATTTTAAATTTATAATTTTTTATGAAAATTAGTTGAAACTTAGAAATTTTTATTATAAACTAGGATTAGATACCCTATTATTTAAAAAGTAAATTTAAAGACTTAGGTAGTAATAGATATATTCTTGAAACTTAAAAAATTTGGCGGTATTTTAGTCTATTCAGAGGAACCTGTTTTGTAATCGATAATCCACGATGGACCTTACTTGAGTTTGTAATCAGTTTATATACCGTCGTTATTAAAATATTTTATAAGAAAGTTAATTTTTAAAATTTTTAAAAAGAAAATATATCAGATCAAGGTGTAGCTTATATTTAAGTAATAATGGGTTACAATAAAATTATTTATTTGGATATAAATTTGAAAATTTTATTGAAATTGGATTTGATAGTAAAATTATAAAGATTAATAATTTGATTTTAGCTCTAAAATGTGTACACATCGCCCGTCGCTCTTATTATTAAGGTAAGATAAGTCGTAACATAGTAGATGTACTGGAAAGTGTATCTAGAATGCAATTTAAAGCTTATTAAGTAAAGTATTTCATTTACATTGAAAAGATTTTTGTGCAAATCAATATAAATTGATTAGATTTTATTTATTAATTAATTTTTTTAAAATTTTTAATTTATTAAAAATAATTATATTAAGAATTGTTTTAGTATTTTTTAAAGAAATAATAATAATAATAATAATAGTGTAATAGTATTGTAAAAGAAAATTGAAATAATTTGAAAAATTTTTATTAAAAAAGAAAATTTAATTTATTGTACCTTGTGTGTCAGGGTTTATTAATTAAAAATTATTTATTATAATTTTCTCGATTTTAAAAGAGTTAATATATTATAAAATTTAATGTTATAAAATTATTTTTAATAATATATTAGAAATGAAATGTTATTCGTTTTTAAAGGTATCTAGTTCTTTAAGAAATAAATTGAATTTATAAATTTTATAGTATTTAATTAAATGTATTAATTAAATAATTGTTTAATTTAAATATTTTATGGGATAAGCTATAAAATAAATTTTTAAAAATTATAATAAATATTTAATAAATATAGGCTTATTAATGGCTATTATTAATAAAAATGTTATAATTTATTTTATTATATTTATTATTTATTATTAATTTTAAATTTTTATTAAAGTATTTATTTTAATTTTATAAATAAAAAAATAATGATAAAATTAGTATATAAATAAATGTATAAATAAATAAAAATGATAAGTTTTTATAAGGAATTCGGCAAAAATAATATTCGCCTGTTTAACAAAAACATGTCTTTTTGAATTATTTAATAAGTCTAACCTGCCCACTGAATTTTTAAATGGCCGCAGTATTTTGACTGTGCAAAGGTAGCATAATCATTAGTCTTTTAATTGAAGGCTGGTATGAATGGTTGGACGAAATATTAACTGTTTCATAATAATTTTTATTAGAATTTTATTTTTTAGTAAAAAAGCTAAAATTTATTTAAAAGACGAGAAGACCCTATAAATCTTTATATTTAAATTATTAAATTTTTTTAGATTTATTTTATTATAATAATTTAATAGTATTTTATTGGGGTGATATTAAAATTTAAAAAACTTTTAATTAATTTTGTCATTAATTTATGAATTATTGATCCGTTATTAACGATTAAGAAAATAAGTTACTTTAGGGATAACAGCGTAATTTTTTTGGAGAGTTCTTATCGATAAAAAAGATTGCGACCTCGATGTTGGATTAAGATGTAATTTTAGGTGTAGTTGCTTAAATTTTAAGTCTGTTCGACTTTTAAATTCTTACATGATCTGAGTTCAAACCGGCGTAAGCCAGGTTGGTTTCTATCTTTAAAAATTTAAAATATTTCAGTACGAAAGGACCTAATATTTGATAAATTATTATTTTTTTATTGAATATAAATAATATAACTATTTTGGCAGATTAGTGTAATAAATTTAGAATTTATTTATGTAGTGTTTCTACAAATAGTACTTGTTTTTTATAGAAAATATTTTATTAATTATTAGAAGTTTACTATTAATTATTTTTGTATTAGTAAGTGTAGCTTTTTTAACTCTTTTAGAGCGTAAAGTGTTAGGTTATATTCAAATTCGTAAAGGACCTAATAAAGTTGGAATTATAGGAATTCCTCAACCTTTTTGTGATGCAATTAAATTATTTACTAAGGAACAAACTTATCCTTTATTATCAAATTATATTTCTTATTATTTTTCTCCTATTTTTTCTTTATTTTTATCTTTGTTAGTTTGAATATGTATACCAATATTTATTAAATTATTTTCATTTAATTTAGGTTTATTATTTTTTCTTTGTTGTACAAGATTGGGAGTTTATACTGTAATAATTGCTGGATGATCTTCTAATTCTAATTATGCTTTATTAGGAGGATTACGTGCTGTTGCACAAACTATTTCTTATGAAGTTAGTTTGGCTTTAGTTTTATTAAGATTTATTTTTTTAATTGGTGGATATAATATATTAATATTTTATAAATTTCAAGTATTTATTTGATTTTTATTTATTATATTTCCTATAAGATTAGTTTGATTTAGAATTAGTTTAGCTGAAACTAATCGTACACCTTTTGATTTTGCTGAAGGAGAATCAGAATTAGTTTCTGGGTTTAATGTAGAATATAGAAGAGGAGGATTTGCATTAATTTTTTTAGCTGAATATGCCAGTATTTTATTTATAAGAATATTATTTTGTGTAATGTTTTTAGGAAGAGATATTTTTAATTTATTTTTTTATGTTAAGTTAATATTTATTTCTTTTATATTTATTTGAGTTCGTGGTACATTACCTCGGTTTCGATATGATAAACTTATATATTTGGCTTGGAAAAGATTTTTACCTTTTTCATTAAATTATTTATTATTTATTATTGGTGTTAAAATTTTTTTATTTATTTAATTTAAATAATTAAAATTAGTAAAGTTAATAGAAAATTTAATTTCTATATTATGTTTTCAAAACATATGCTTATTCAAGCTCATTAACTAATTTAATAAATTATCTCATCATTTAGTAATTAATGGATTTAGTAAAAAATATGAAAAATAAATTACAGTTAAAAATTGTCCAATTAAAATATAAGGGTCTTCAACAGGTCGTGCTCCAATTCATGTTAGTAAAATTACTGTTATTACTATGATTCAAAATATAACTTGATTAATTGGGTAAAATTGAATTCCTCGAAATTTTCTTAAATGGGAGAATGGTAAAATTGCTAGAATTGCAATTGATAAAACTAAGGCAATTACTCCTCCTAATTTATTTGGGATTGATCGTAAAATAGCATAAGCAAATAAAAAATATCATTCAGGTTGAATATGAATTGGGGTAACTAAAGGATTAGCTGGGATAAAATTATCTGGATCTCCTAATAAATAAGGATTAATTAGAACTAATAAAATTAATAATATTGTTATAATGATAAATCCTATAATATCTTTGTAGGTAAAATAAGGATGAAAAGGAATTTTATCTGCATTAGAATTTAGTCCAAGTGGGTTATTTGAACCTGTTTCGTGAAGAAATAAAATATGAATAATTGTAGCTGCTAAAACAATAAATGGAAGAATAAAGTGAAAAGTAAAGAATCGAGTTAATGTAGCATTATCTACAGCAAATCCTCCTCATACTCATTGTACTAGATCAATTCCTAAGTAAGGGATAGCAGATAATAAATTAGTAATAACGGTAGCTCCTCAGAAAGATATTTGTCCTCAAGGTAATACATATCCTATGAAGGCTGTTCCTATTACTAAAAATAAGATAATAACTCCAATTAATCAAGTAGGAGTAAATAAATAAGAATTATAATAAATTCCTCGTCCTACATGTAAATAAATACAGATAAAGAAAAAAGATGCTCCATTAGCATGTATAGTTCGTAATAATCATCCATAATTTACATCTCGACAAATATGATTAACTCTGTTGAATGCTAAATTGATATCTGCAGTATAGTGTATAGCTAAAAATAATCCAGTTAAAATTTGAATTATTAAACATAAAAATAATAAGGATCCAAAATTTCATCAAGCTGAAATATTAATAGGAGCAGGTAAATCTACTAAAGCTCTATTAATAATTTGTAAAATTGGGTATTTAATTCGTAAAGGTTTATTCATTAGTTAAATATAGGTCGTAATGGACCTTTAAATAATTTAGTAATTTTTACTACAGCAATTAGAGTAATTAATAAATAATTTATTAATAAAATAGTTATAATATTAGTAGGATAATTGTATAATTTATTGAGAGATAAAGAATTTTCTATAATATATGAGTTTAAATTATAAGTTAATTGTGTGTCTAAATTTTTATATTGATAAACTAAATTTTTTTTAATTAAATATATATAAATTATAAATATAATGAAAATAATTGAAGAAATTAGTAAAATTTTAAAAGAAAAAGAAAATATTTCATTTGATGCTAAAGAAGTAACATAAATAAATAATACTAGTATTCCTCCTAAAAATACTAAAAATAGAATATAAGAAAATCAGAATCTTTTAGTAGTAAAACTTGCTGATAAACATACTAATGTAGTTTGAATTAATAAAGTTAATCCTATTGCTAATGGATGTTTTATATTTATAAAAATAAAATTGATAATAAATATAATAGTTAATAAAATTCATTGTATAATATCAAGAGGTAGTTTAATTAAAATATTAATTTTGGGGATTAATGATAAAAAATTTTTTTTCTCTTGAAGTTTTAAAAGAATATTTCTTATTTTTGATTTACAAGACCAATGTTTTTATTAAACTATTAAAACTAATGATAATTTTAATTTTACCAAGAATTTTATTTATTATAGGGGTATTTTCTTTTGCTTCTAATCGTAAACATTTATTGTCCATATTATTAAGATTGGAGTATATTGTATTAAGATTATTTTTAATATTATTTATTTATTTAAATATAATAAATTATGAAAATTTTTTTAGTATAATATTTTTAACTTTTAGTGTTTGTGAGGGAGCTTTAGGTCTTTCAATTTTGGTTTCAATAATTCGTACTTATGGAAATGATTATTTTCAAAGATTTAATATTTTACAATGTTAAGAATTATTATTATAATTATATTTTTGTTTCCATTATGTTTAATATATAATATATATTGAATGGCTCAGAATTTTTTATTTTTATTGAGTTTTATTTTAATTTTAATAAATATATATACAAATTATTTTATAAGAATTTCTTATTTATTTGGATGTGATATAATTTCTTATGGTTTAATTTTATTAACTTTGTGAATTATTTCCTTAATATTAATGGCGAGTGAATCTATTTTTAAGTATAATAATTATGTAAATTTATTTTTATTAAATATTATTTTATTGTTATTATTTTTAATTTTAACTTTTAGAAGAATAAGATTATTTATGTTTTATTTATTTTTTGAAAGAAGACTAATTCCTACTTTGTTTTTAATTTTAGGATGAGGATATCAGCCTGAACGTTTACAAGCAGGGGTTTATTTATTATTTTATACTTTATTAGTTTCTTTACCTATATTAATTGGGATTTTTTATTTATATAAAATTACTGGTACTATAAATTTTTATTTATTAAATAATTATTTATTTTACTTTGAAATTTTATATTTTTCTTTAGTTTTGGCTTTTTTAGTAAAAATACCAATATTTTTGGTTCATTTATGATTACCTAAAGCTCATGTAGAAGCTCCTGTTTCTGGTTCAATAATTTTAGCTGGAATTATATTAAAATTAGGAGGGTATGGGTTACTACGGGTTTTTCCATTTTTGCAATTGTTAGGATTAAAATTTAATTTTATTTGAATTAGAATTAGATTAGTAGGGGGTGTTTTAGTGAGATTGATTTGTTTACGTCAAACAGATTTAAAGGCATTAATTGCATATTCATCAGTTGCTCATATAGGAATTGTATTATCTGGATTAATAACATTAACTTATATTGGAATTTGTGGATCTTATACTTTAATAATTGCACATGGTTTATGTTCATCTGGTTTATTTTGTTTAGCAAATATTTCTTATGAACGTATGGGAAGTCGAAGTCTATTAATTAATAAAGGGTTATTAAATTTTATACCTTCTATGACATTATGATGATTTTTATTAAGTTCTGCAAATATAGCAGCTCCTCCAACTTTAAATTTATTAGGAGAAATTAGTTTATTTAATAGAATTGTAAGATGATCTTGAATTTCAATATTGACACTATCTTTATTATCTTTTTTTAGTGCATCTTATACTTTATACCTATATTCTTATAGTCAACATGGAAAAATTTTTTCTGGAATTTATTCATTTAGAGGGGGTTTTGTTCGGGAATTTTTACTTTTATTTTTACATTGATTTCCTTTAAATTTATTAATTTTGAAAAGTGAAATATGTATATTATGATTATATTTAAATAGTTTAATAAAAATATTGATTTGTGGTGTCAATGATAAGAGAATTCTTTTTAAATCATGAAAAATTTATCAATTTGTACTATTAGATTTTTTAGTCTATTTTTTTTTAGCTTATTTCTTTTTATTTTAGGTATTTATTACATTATAATTGATTATTCATTATTTATTGAATGAGAAGTTATTTCTTTAAATTCAATAAATGTAGTAATAACTTTATTATTTGATTGAATGAGTTTAGTTTTTATGTCTTTTGTTTTAATAATTTCTAGTTTAGTAATTTTTTATAGAAAAGAATACATAATATCAGATTATAAAATTAATCGTTTTATTTTATTAGTTTTAATATTTGTTAGTTCAATAATATTATTAATTATTAGTCCTAATTTAATTAGAATTTTATTAGGATGAGATGGTTTAGGACTTGTTTCTTATTGTTTAGTTATTTATTTTCAAAATGTTAAATCTTATAATGCTGGTATATTAACAGCATTATCTAATCGAATTGGGGATGTTGCTTTATTATTAGCAATTGCTTGAATATTAAATTATGGAAGTTGAAATTATATTTATTATTTAGAATTTATAAAAAATAACACAGAAATATTAATTGTAGGAATATTAGTAATATTAGCAGCAATAACTAAAAGAGCACAGATTCCTTTTTCTTCTTGATTACCTGCTGCTATAGCTGCTCCTACACCAGTATCTGCTTTAGTTCATTCTTCTACTTTAGTAACTGCTGGAGTTTATTTATTAATTCGATTTAATATTTTATTAAGAAATTGTTGAATAGGTAATTTTTTATTATTAGTGTCAGGGTTAACTATATTTATATCTGGGTTGGGTGCAAATTATGAATTTGATTTAAAAAAAATTATTGCTTTATCAACTTTAAGTCAGTTAGGTTTAATAATGAGAATTTTGTCTATAGGATTTTATAAATTAGCTTTTTTTCATCTATTAACACATGCTTTATTTAAGGCTTTATTATTTATATGTGCAGGAGCTATTATTCATAATATAAATAATTCTCAAGATATTCGTTTAATAGGTAGATTAAGATTAATAATACCTTTTACTTCTTCTTGTTTTAATATTGCTAATTTAGCTTTATGTGGAATACCTTTTTTGGCTGGGTTTTATTCTAAGGATTTAATTTTAGAAATAGTATCTTTATCTTATATAAATTTTTTCTCATTTTTTCTTTATTTTTTTTCTACAGGTTTAACTGTTTGTTATTCTTTTCGTTTAGTTTATTATACTATAACTGGAGATTCTAATTTTTCTGCTTTAAATATATTAAATGATGAGGGTTGAGTAATATTAAAAAGAATAATAGGGTTATTAATTTTAAGAATTTTTGGAGGAAGAATACTTAGATGATTAATTTTTCCTACTCCTTTATTAATTATTCTTCCTTTATATTTAAAATTATTAACTATATTTGTTTGTTTAATTGGTGGATTTAGTGGTTATTTAATTTCAAACAGTTCTTTATTTTTTTATAATAAAGCTTTAAATACTTATTATTTATCTTTTTTTTTAGGATCAATATGGTTTATACCCTATATTTCTACTTATGGAATAATTAATTATTCTTTAATAATAGGAAGAAAATTAATTAAATTATTTGATCAAGGGTGATCAGAATATTTTGGAGGACAACAACTTTATTATAATTTAATTAGTAAGTCTCAATTAAATCAAATATTACAAAATAATAATTTAAAGATTTATTTATTAAGTTTTGTTTTTTGAATTGTTATTATTTATATATATTTAATTTGTTTTT